>CM060956.1:4274130-4470730 GCA_030765055.1 Mantis religiosa
TAACCTCGGATTGAGTGTAATGAACTCCTATATCGATCGATATTAGACTCATTAAGATTAGGTTCAAAGGAATTTTTGTATGTCATATACTGCAACTATGAAACCGGAAATAAATTATTTAATATAATTTTGAGTTGAATTAATACTCAATGCTAGTATTTACCTAGAACGCATTTTGTTAGGATCTTCCTAACATCATCAGTGTTGTTGACTAATGGACATTGATTTTGTGAACTCATTGGAGGCAATAGGTGCATCTTTGTCGGTATCTTGATGAACTTGAAGTTTGGGTTTTCCCCAAAGGAAATTAATATGAAAGAAAATTGTTAAATTTCGACACTACCTTTGAAGAAATCATTGAAATGACAGAAATCATTGGATGCCCTCAGGAGCCATGAGGCGACGGTCGACGTCGGCAGGAAGGTCCTGCGGCTCAACAGAGAAGAGGTTATACTCCGTCAACCAGAAGAGCGCCTTGGAATTTGCAGGGTCGTCTTGAGCGAAGACGTGGTTGTCCCCGCGAGGAGCGAGGTGGTGGTGACAGCACGACTGGAAGGCCAGAGAACCAGGTACATGATGCTGGACCAGAAGACGCCTGTACACGGACAGTGTGTAGCCAGGGCATTGCTGCCGTGCCGAGAGCAGGTGCCAGTGAGACTGCTAACTCCAACGGACACCGATCACGACGTCCAGGCCGGGACGGAGTTGGAAACGTGCGAGCCCATGGTGAGCATAACAGCAATCGACAAGACACAGGAGCCGGTGCCGATGCAACACCTGGGCCACCGGCTAGAAGGCCTACTGGAGAGGGCGGCCAACCACCTGACTGCAGAACAGCTGGAGAAAGTTCGACAACTGCTGAGGCGATACCAGAGCATCTTCAGCCAAGGCGACAGTGACTACGGTCGCACGGACAAAGTGCTTCACCGCATCGATACCGGGGACGCCCGGCCTATTCGGCAACCACATAGACGCATTCCGCTGGCGAAGCAAGGGGCGGTATGAGACATGCTGGAGGACATGAGATCCAGGGGAGTGATTGAAGAGTCTGACAGCCCTTGGTGTTCCCCTGTAGCCATGGTGACACAGAAGAATGGCAAGCTGCGCTTCTGCGTAGACTACAGAAAGTTGAACGCTGTCACCCGGAAGGATTGTTTCCCCTTACCCCGGATTGACAATACCCTGGACACGCTAGCTGGTGCACAGTGGTTCTCGACCCTGGACCTGAAGTCGGGCTACTGGCAGGTAGCTGTAGACCCAAGAGACAAGGAGAAGACCCCATTCTCGACGGGCCAAGGGCTCTGGCAGTTCACGGTTATGCCCTTTGGCCTCTGCAACGCACCAGCAACCTTCCAACGCCTCATGGAGTCAGTGATGAGAGGGCTGACTTACGATGCCTGCCTGCTATACCTGGACGACATCATCATCGTCGGGAAGACTTTTGAAGATCACCTTGAGAATCTGAGTAAGGTGCTACAGAGACTGCAGGCGACCAACTTGAAGCTGAACGCGAAGAAGTGCCAGCTCTTCCGCAAGGAAGTGAACTACTTAGGCCACATAGTCTCAGCAACCGGAGTGGCCACAGACCGGAGAAGACACAGGCTGTGAGAGATTGGCCTCACCCAAAGGATAAGAAAGAGTTGCGCAGTTTCCTGGGGCTGTGCAGTTATTACCACCGCTTCATAAAGGGGTTCTCCAACATCGCAAAACCCCTCACCCGCCTGACAGAGGAACACCGGCCTTATGCGTGGACGGAGGACGCCGAAAACTCTTTCCAGCACCTAAAGGAGACCCTGTGCAGTGCTCCAATTTTGGGTTTCCCACAACCGGGTGGCACCTTCATTGTGGACACCGACACCAGTGATCATTGCATTGGAGGTGTCCTATCGCAGATCCAGGACGGCCATGAGCGGGTGATAGCCTACTACAGCAAGACGCTATCCAAGGCAGAGAAGAACTACTGCGTCACCCGACGGGAGTTACTGGCGGTGGTAAAGACCTTGGAGCACTTCCACAAGTACCTGTATGGTCAGCCATTCCACCTGAGAACTGACCATTCCGCCCTAACCTGGCTATTGAGCTTTAAGAACCTGGAAGGCCAGACAGCATGTTGGGTCCAGAGGCTGCAGGAGTACGACTTCACCTCGGAACATCCTAGAGGGAAGAGCCACGGTAACGCTGACGCCATGTCCCGAAGACCCTGTCCAGATGAGTACGGTCAGTGCACAAGAAAGAGAAGGAGCGTGCCGCAGCAGTCCGAGTAGTCACGGCAGTACCTGCGGATGGCTGGGATAGCGCAGGCCTGAGAAGGGAGCAGCTGGCGGACGCAGACTTGGGGCCACTCTTGAGGGAAGTGGAGGCAGGTACGAGACCAACCTGGGAGGACATTGCACCGAGGAGCGCCACCTACAAGTCGTACTGGGCCCAATGGGACTTGTTGAAGACCAGAGAGGGCATGCTGTTCCGGGTACGGGAGTCACCCGTTGGGAAGATGCAGAGAGAACAGTTGGTACTTCCCCACAGTAAGGTCCCGGAAGTCTTGGAGGAAGTGCACGCTGGTACTTCGGGAGGACACCTGGGAGCGAACCGAACGATTGACAAACTACGGCAGCGCTACTACTGGCTGAGGCTCCGAGCAGATGCTGAGAGATGGTGCCGTCAGTGTCACCTGTGCACGGCGAGTCGTGGCTCCCAGACTAGGAGCCGGGGTCGCATGCAGCAGGACGTCAGAGCGCCATTCGAACGGATCGCCGTTGACATTGCGGGACCATTTCCAGTTTCCAACCGAGGCAACAAGTACCTAATGGTGATCGTGAACTACTTCACCAAGTGGCCGGAGGTGTATGTCATCCCAAACCAAGAGGCAAAGACAATCACAGACTGCCTCGTGGAGCAAGTGTTCTGTCGATTTGGGGTACCGTTAGAGCTACACAGTGACCAGGGTACCAACTTTGAGTCCAACCTAATGAAGGAGGCACTACAAAGGCTTGGGGTGAACAAGAACCGCACGACGCCTCTACATCCCCAGTCGGATGGCATGGTCGAAAGATACATCAAGACCTTAGAGGAACACCTGAGGAAGGTTGTGGCCAGCCATCAGCGAGACTGGGACGTCAAGGTGCCACTGTTCTTGCTGGCCTACCGCTCGTCTACACACGACACAACTGGGATGACGCCAGCCAGCTTAATGTTCGGCCGAGAGTTACACCTCCCTTGTGACCTGGCTTTTGGAAGCCCTCCGGAAGCAAAACAGCCAGCGACCGAGTATATGGAGAACTTGGTGGACCATCTCCACGACATGCACGAGATGGCTCGCCAGAACATCCAGAAGGCGAGCAACCGCTCCAGCAGCCATGGCAAGGACCGTACTGGGTGGCAAAGAGGATTATCGACGTGGTCTACCACATCCTGAAAGTTCCCCGAGGGAAGATGTTGATGGTACACCTGGATCGTCTAGCCCGCTACGATGGTGCTGTTCGAGACGACCAGCTTTGAGTAGGGAGCAGTGTCACCCAATTATCGGAAAGCACAACGAACGACAGCTTAGTAAGGGACCAGAGGCCGTGCCACACCCACCCATTAATCTCAGTCACTAACTGAGGGGATGATTAGGGAAGTGTCACTTGTCACTGGCCGTCTGGAACCTTCGCGGTGATTCACTGAAATGAGAGACGTCTAGAAAACAGTGATATTCCTATAAAAAGGACTGCAATGAGTGAGTTGAGTCAGGCAGTGCTTGGCAAGCAGCAAAGGAGCGCCGTGTTAGTGAATGGACGAGAAGACTGTGTACGTGCATCGGAAGAGTGTGCGTAACTGTGAGTGTGCAGTGGAACTGTAACGGACGAACTGATGAATCATAATTACGTGCATTACGTAATTCTGTGTAATTGGCAAGTGTTCAACTGTAAGTCAGTGGAAATAAAGAACATTTTTGAGTGGTGCAACTGGACTTTTTATTTCACGAACCCACAAAGTCACAATATATAAAAAGATAAAATATTTTAAATTCTACAAAACCTACATAAAAATAAAGAAAAGCTTTAACATACCTGTGCACTGTCTCACAATGACGTTATCAACTGGTTTCGACCAATAGAATTTTAGCTGCATCTCCCACTCAAATTCTTGTGCATCCACCACACTGATAAAAACAAAAGCAGTAGTTTAATATTAATACATACACACCTTCTATGGCTATCTGAATAAATAGCTTATGTTTGCTAGCCTTTAGCTATTACCAACTGCTGGTTTAATGCACTGGAGTTTAACAAACTGATGTGGTTAGCAACATTTTTATGTCTTTTTTTTAAAAAAAGCAATTGATCAGTACAGTCAGTGCTATACAAATTGCAGAGCTATAGATTCAGATTAAAATTAAAGAATACAATGAAACATGTAACCCGATTTTCTATTCGTTGCAGATAAGATGCACGTTGTCTGTTTCGAAGACCCAGGTTGGGAAGCCAGATGTAACAGGGTTACTTCGTTGGAGTTTGAATTGTTTCTTGACGATTGTGTTTGATTAAATAAGAGTCATGAGATCTCTCGTTTTCAAGTGTTGTTTCGAGTGACATAAATAAAATTTTAGATAAGTTCGATTTAGTAATATATAATTTAATTGTATAATCTGGATTACATTTTACTCGAACTTTCTTTCTTAGTCAATCATGCAGGTTACCTCCAACACATCGATAAATCCTTACCTCCTTAATAAATAGTTTCCGTTAATTACATAAAATTCCTCACTCCTGCATGTCCACTCATCACTATTAAGATTACAGAATATCTCGTTTTCTAAGATTATTCATTTTCTATTACTATGTAAAACTTTTATATTCAGTGCAACATTTTTCCATAATCATGAAACAAGATTATTGATTTTCTCCTCATAGCAACCATTCATCATGTTTTTTATATTGTCATTACATGGCCCACTAACAGTCAGATCAGAAAACAAGAATTTTCAACTGGACACATACAAAAAGTTCCAACCAAAATGCACCATTACAAAGAGAATACTTGTATTGGAGTCCCCAAGCAAACTGAGCTGATTTGTGGGAATATTAATTACATAACATCAAGAATTAACACTTTATAGAAATAAAATGTTTTTTTTTTTAACGTCCTCCAACGTTAAGTTATATCGGACGATGAATGAAATGGGTGAAATGATGCTCATATGAGCCCCAGGGTCCACGGAGCTTAGAGTTACCCGACATTTGTCTTTCAGGATAAGGGAAAACCCCAGAAAAAACCTTATCCAGGTAACTCACCCTGACTGAGATTCGAACTCGGAACCTCTTGAACGTGAGGTAGACATGCTACCATCTACGCTACCAAGGCAGGCATAAAATGTCTTGTGGCAAGTGTGCCTTCAGTCTTGGCGCAGTATCTAGGCGGCATCCCAGTTGAAAGAATAAAGCATCTGATACATAAGGAAGGTGAGCAAAGAATCTTCTTGTAGTTGTAAAGATGTAGTCATTTATGCTGACAATGTCCAATTCTCTGTGTAGCTGTGCATTCCGGATGTACCATGGGGCATTCACAGACAATCGCAGGATCTTATTTTGAAACTCCTGGAGTTGGTGAATATGAGTAGGTGAAGCACATCCCTATACAGGACTGGCATATAGAAGAAGAGATCGTAGAATACTCTTGTATAATAACAGTGTTCTATAATGGTACAACGGCCAGTTTTGAATTGCCTTCAATGTTATCACAATGAAGGAAAGAACTTTTTTAAATCAATCGTTACTGGAGATAAAACTTGGTTCCAATACGACACTGGACACTCCGGAAACAAAACAACAATCACAATAACAGATGCATCTTCAAAACAACGTCAATACTTATTTGAAATCATTCGCAGCAACATTTTTTGCAGAGGGTATTGAAAAGCTTGTGCACAGGTACAATAAATGTCTCAATCTTTTCGGTGATAATGTTGAAAAGTAACCATAAGTGTACAAAACTTTTCGTAATAAAGTAATTGTTTTCTATCAACTTGTCTTTTATTTATAGCCTATTGGATGTAGGAAAAAAAAAACAGCCCTCGTATGTTACTTACATAATCAGGCAAATGATCACCAAAGTGACAATACTTTAAACCAAATCTGAATATTATTTCTTTCAATTGGTTATTCAACCTTACACTACCCTAACCCCTTTTACAGAAAACTATCTAAGAAAATAAATTGTAATTGCCCCCGGAGATTTATTAAATAGGTGTTTTACTGTAATTGGTGCTTCTTAGATTTGCAAAGTCATGTGACCCAAAGAAAACAAACTTGTGTCTTACCCATCACGTACAAAGCCTTCAATGATGTCTCTGGAATGGACATCTATAATGAGAACAGTGTTGAACTTCTTGCGTGTATTCTTGCTGAGGTCTGAGCGCACTTCCACCACCAACTCTCCTAACTGCTTGTTCAATGCCGTCAGGTATTCTCTCATGGCTTGTTTGTCACCCTGTAACACACAGCATATTCATTCTGCCATCAGCTCAACTTTTAACAGTATATACTAATGAAATATGAAAAGGTTTCACTATTTTGAATGTGCCTGAATCTACAAGGAGGTACTGTAACTATGTCCAAGGAATGGGATGAGCTCTCTCCTATTATAAAAAATTAAATATCAAATGTAAAGCCACTTATACAAATAATAAAGTGTCATTAACTATGGCTATTTTTCCTGAAATATGGTCATATTCAACCCACTGATAAAGGTGGAAATTGAGAATTTAAAAATTTCCAGTCTATTTCAGTTCTTCCAACATTTTCAATTATTCTTGAAAAAACAGAAAAATCACAATATACTATCCTGATCATTATATTAAGTTACTAGGTTCCCAACATGGATTTAGAAAAAATTACCTGACCATATATGATTTAATAAAAATTCTACAATCTGATCAATAGATGAAAAACATAATTAACATTGACAGTTGCAAAACTAGTATTCTTATGATATATGTTAATATAAAAAATAAGTGAAGTTTAGTCACTAATTATAAATTACCTCCTGCAAAATAATTTTTTTTTCACCTGTTAGAGATCTGAGAGGTGATATTAACTAACTTTGATGCGCTAAATTCAATTGTGCTTACCATAGATAGAGTAAACATGAAAAATTCAATGCCACAGCTGGAATTTGAACCACGAATCTCCTGGTTTCTGTCCAGTCGCTCTAGCCCATTGAGCTGCCATAACCAACATGCCGTCATGACATTATATTCTCCATTTGACTCATATATTTCCCCGGTAGACCACTAGGGGCTCTCACATCCAAGATACACCGTTTTGTGGCGACTTACTATCGTAAGTACTTGAGTCCCAGGCTTTATTATTTAACTCTTATTATTTTAGTTAAATGATGGAAATTAATCATTTCTTCATACTAGCCGTACATAGGTTAAGGTTTTTGATAAATAGACTCAACATGAAAAATTCAATGCCACGGCCGGGACTTGAACCAAGGACGTGACGGCAAGTTGGCCATAGTAGCTCAATGGGTTAGAGCGACTGGACAGAAACCAGGAGATCCATGGTTCAAATCTCAGCCATGGCATTGAATTTATGTTGACTCTATCAAAAACCTTAGCCTATATATGGCTAGTGTAAAGAAATGATTAATTTCCATCAATTAACTAAAATAATAAGAGTTAAATGATGAAGCCTGGGACTCAACTTACAATAGTAAGTTGCCACAAACAGTGTATCTCGAATGCGACAGCCCCTAGTGGTCTACCGGGGAAATGTACGAGTCAATTGGAGAATTTAATGTCAGGACGGCAAGTTGGTCATGTTAGCTCAATGGGTTAGAGAGACTGGATGGAAACCAGCAGATCCATGGTTCAAATCCTAGCCATGGCATTGAATTTTTCATGTTGATTCTATCAGAAACCTTAGCCTATATATGGCTAGTGTGAAGAAATTAATTTCCATCAATTAACTAACATAAATAAGGTGCTTTCCATGTTTCTCTATCATGTAAGGTTTTCTCACAAATCACAAAGTAAATTTTGAAAATATTGTTTTTGGTGTAAGAACACATGCACTATGTATAAAATAAATACAGAATGCAAAATTTGCGATCTGAGAGGTTATACTAACTAACATGGATATGCTAAATTGAATGGTGCTTTCCATTTTTTTCTATCACATTAGGTTTTCTCACAAATTACAAAATAAATTTTGAAAATACTGCAATTATGTAGTTTCCAAGGTATAAAAAGTATTGAATTTCATAAAAATAGTACATGATGTGTGTTTGGAGGAATTTAGTAACAGTGACGTCAAAATTAATATAAAAATTATTTGTGGTTGGTTTATTGACACTCGAAAATGGAGGCCAGGGCCTTTGAAACTAGTCTCTCATAAATATATGAAAAAGTAAGTGACGAGTGTCAATAAACCAACCACAAATAATTTTTATATTAAAATAGTACATGTTACGCAAAAGCTTATCACTTTCGAAATCAGCGCATTTGCTTCCATATAAGTAGCCTGTTTTGATCAAAAACAGTAAACTGTTGCACCACAGTGTTATTGAATCATTAAGAAGTTGTGCTCATGATACAAAATGAACAGATCTGGCAAACAGGCATGCTTCCGTGGTTAGCATAAATCTAAATCAAGTTACAATACAAAATATGCAATCATCATAAAGAGGTAAGAAGGTACTTGGCTGGTTTGCTTCCTGGAAATCTACTTGGTGCACAAATTAAATGAAAATTAAAGAAGTATGTCTACAGACAGAAAGAACATTAAAATGATAAAAAAAATCTTAAGTACAAATATGACTACATTCCAACATTAAAAACTGCAAGAAGAATAGTGCCTATGAGCTAAAAGAGATTAGGTTGGCTGCAGTGAGTGCAAGAACATTGACTTGAAATGAAAGAGCATTTGCATGTTAGCAATCATCTAGATTTATTGCTCACCAGTTTTATTTTGTCAAAGACATTCTCCACTTCTGCTGTCCACCATACCTGGTTGGCGCAGAGGCAAACCATACCTTGATAGTTCAGCATCCATTTTGTTCTGGAACATTAAAGTACTCCATCTAAATCTAATTTCCATAGAAATCAAACAAAAGCTGATGAACATACATATTTACTTACCTAGGTGTTCTTGTTTTGCCATAATCGTATATGGACTTCTTTGTTATATAACGGTTAGCCCTCCACATCTCTTTCAGTACTACATTCATCCAGTCCTCAATACGACTGTCTGTATCCACATCGTCCCGGAAATCCATTGTTTCACCTTCACTGGAGATCATGGAGGAAGCTACAGTTCTGTCTGTGGCATCCTGATGTAAATGCAAACTTGCTATGTTGTCAAACATCTGCCATCAAAAACGACACCACTTTTTCTAGCATATTGCATGAGAAAACAGCCAAGTTATAGCACAAAAGTGAATTGAGAAGATATTGACACACTGCTTCACTCACACTGTTTTTTCACAGGACATGTTTATCATCAGCTGGAACTCGACTAGTGCAAATTGCAGTGGTTTCCTCTTTCTCCGTATCGTCGAAACCACTACAATTTGCACTAGTCGAGTTCCAGCTGATGAGAGCAAAAGCTCTTGAAACATGTCCTGTGAAAAAACAGTGTGAGTGAAGCAGTGTGTCAATATCTTCTCAATTCACTTTTGTGCTAAGTTGTGCTTCACTGTCTCTACGCTTCTTTCAGTTTTATACTTTGAGCCAAGTTATATTTTAAACTGTTTTAAAAATAAATCTGATGTGTTATATTCCTATGACTTTCTCTATCCTCTATTATTGGGTATACATACCGTTCTACTTCATTTCAATCAAGGAAAACCTTTAACTACATTACACATGTATTTATAGATACAAAGGGAATAGCATTAGTCAAGAAAAACAATGTTGACAGGAGTTTAAAAGAATGTTAAAGTGCACAACTTTGAACCATTCGAGATATACATTTTATTAGTCATAACAATGTCATAAACCTTCTTCTTCTTTAACTGTTTACCCTCCTCATATCTGAGGTCAGGGTCTACGTGGAGCCACACACAACTCCACAGGGTTTTGCATTC
The DNA here is from genome assembly GCA_030765055.1 of Mantis religiosa. Lineage (NCBI taxonomy): Eukaryota > Metazoa > Arthropoda > Insecta > Mantodea > Mantidae > Mantis > Mantis religiosa. The sequence goes on from CM060956.1 coordinate 4,284,202, forward strand.
TGTTACATAGTGTTCTATGCTTTCTTTTCCCCCCACATAATTCACAAATTCCCTTTTCGTTACCTCTTATCCCTCTTAGAAATATTGTTCCTGTTTTCATCCAAGCTAGCCCTTCTCTCTCTTCTCTATTTCAGTAATCTACATATGCTTCTCGTTCCCAATTTCTATTTATTTCCTTATAAAATTGTAATGATTTCATATTTTCTAGACTTCCCATATTTCCTGTCTTCCTATATCTTCTATTCTGCATTTACCAATTTACCCCCCCCCCCCTATTTCATGCATCAATCCATCCTGATAACCTCAGTCGGGCCGCCGCTGATCTAACACAATTATTTTCAACAAAATCCATCATCCCAAACTATTCCTTACACGGGAAGTTATACTATATACACATGTTTTCTTGAGAGCTGGATTTATGGTGTGGTGTGAGCAGAGGGGAAGAAGAGAGAGCTAACATTCTCTTGTTTCTGCAGTGTGGTCTACCAAGAAAAACACAATTCAGTCAAATCGCGTGTAAGATAAGCAAAGATGTGTGCCGCAAAAGTGCGAGATGCATGGGCAAACAGTAATAGAACGGTCTGATAAGCTGCATGCTTATATACATATTTATGAAACAGATAAAAGTAGAAAACAACTATTATGACAGTTATAAATAGTCATGCATTCGCTATGTGATTAATTTCCAATTCTGGAGAGTCACCTTCATCGCAGATATCCTCTGATTTGCTGACGATAATTTTATCAATTGCATTTTCTATTACACCATCGTTTCTCCAATATTGCATTTCCAGCTCTAGGACCTTCTTGCAATCTGTCGCGGTTACGGAAGAGAATGCTTCTATAGCAAGTTTCCGCAGATTTGTGGCTGATATATCTCCAGTAATGCTCCATCCTCTGAAAACCTTCTTTATTTTTGCCCACGCCAGTTCAATTTCTTTCAGATCACAGTGATACAGAGTTAGACGAATAATAGTGTATCTCCTTTCAAGAGCCATAACATCCACAACATACATTTGTTGTAAACTGGTAAGCTAATTAACCTCAAAATTGCTCAAAACGAAATATGGCACATGTGTGAAAGCTTAGCATATTAGCCACTAGATGTCAGAGTGTATGGCACATTTTTTGAAGTTGTCATCTGTACAATTCCTTTCTTGGAAGTGTTGAAAACAGTGTTGTTATAATAAATTAAATTTAAAGGATTAATGACACTAAACAACACTTACTTTTAATTATATGTGTTTGGAGGAATTTAGTAACAGTGACGTCAAAATTAATCTCAGAACTATTTGCAGTTGGTTTATTAATACTCGTCACTTACTTGTTTATATTTATGAGAGACTAGTTTCAAAGGCATTCGCCTCTCTTTCCAACTGGCATCTGTTGTTGTCTGCTCTCTCTCTGGTGGTGGAACTATGAACTTCTTTGTCAAATTATCTACTGGTGGGATTTCAAAGTTCATTACGCGATCCTTATTTTTCTTACTTTTAAATTTTTCCGGAACATGTTTCAGAGACTTTGCCTCCATCCTCAACCGGCCATCGACTGAGAACCAGAACCAGAACCAATGAGAACCAGTCGATGGCCGGTTGAGAATGGAGGCAAAGTCTCTGAAACATGTTCCGGAAAAATTTAAAAGTGTTGTTTACTGTCATTAATCGACTACCTTTAAATTTAATTTGTCATCTGTAGTTAGGGAGTTAGACAAAACCTACCGATTGAGGACTTGGTGCCCGAGTGCTCAAATTATCATGCACATATAGTACTATTTCTCCAGGCTAGTACTGGGACCTTGAGGTATCTCACAACTCTGTCTCATTTTGACATACAGTTTACCATTTATTATTTTTGCATCACCATAGTTACAATTCTTCACTATTCAAAGCCAATATCTTCTTACACCAAGAAAAACATTGATTCTAAAACTTTATAATACAATTTTTAATATTTTTATAATTCATAATTCTAGTTGATTTTTTCTTAGGTAATGGATAAAATTAAGTATGGGACTAGCAAGGTTGATGCTCATCATGCTCTGGAAATTTAAGCCTTCAGCGATAACGCCTCAGGCATTAAATTTTTTCGCTCAATAAGCATCAACTCACCACTCAAGTCCCATAAAAAACTATTGTCAAGACCAAGTCCTATCGACATTCAACTGATCAATCAACATTATTGAAAGTAGTAAAATAAAATTTTAAGACCAGCATATATCGCTAGCTGTGTAACATTTCACTATTGCTATTTCCTTTGTATCTATAGCAAAATGTTATGTAGCTATTTTTGCAAAGCTTTGCCTGAATTATAATGAAGTAAATAGAAAAATAACAATAAGAATAATTTATACATCTAATAGATGAGAGAGAGTCATGTGATACTAAAACAACCTTGTACATGTTTTGTAGATTTCTATATTATATGTATGCAACCAGTGAAAATACAATTCAAAAGCATAAGACATGTTAATATTTCTGGTCCTACTTACCTTGATCATATGCTCCTGAATGCAGGCAGGATCTCTGCTACCAAGAATGGAAATCAGCTCTTCATCAGATATGAAAAAGAATCTTGGAAATATATTCCTTTTTGATTCCATGTAACTATACAAAGATTTCTGACAATTTTCCAACCCAATGTTGAGAGATTGCAGTTCTTGCAACCTTCCCTCAATTTCACAGCATTCTTTCACATTCATTCTCTTTGCTGTATCTAACATAATCTGAAATAAAACATACAGTTAGTCCTTACTGTAATGTTCAGTGATATAACTGACATAAAGAAAATGAAGATTACAAAATCTCCACAAACAAAACTTCTTAACCTGATAATTGCAAACATTTGATACCGAGATTTAACTGTATTGGAACACCACAGTGAAGCGAAAAATTATTAAATTTTAGATGAGTCGTATTTCTTACACATCTGCTTCACTTTCGTACGAAGGTGAAGGTACGAAAGTGAAGCAGATGTGTAAGAAATACGACTCATCTAAAATTTAATAATTTGATACCGAAATTATGAATCAGTAAAATAAATTAATACTTATAATAAAATTAAATATTGTGAACTCAGTGTTGATCGAGGCAGTGCAGGTGACTAGTTCAAAGAGACAGGTGTGCAGTGTGTAGATGAAAGCTCGCCAAAACGGCGGGGGGAAGGAGACGGATTTCTCGAGAGTTCTAGCCATCTAACCATCTTGATTGTTGGAGAACATTCTGGTATGTGAGTAATCTATAAAAAAGGGAGCCTGCCCGCCAGTCGTTAATTGAACATGCGCCTGTGAACAGCTGTTTTATGGTCGTTGACCTTGCAAGTTGTATTGTGTATGTGACACAATTCTGGATTGCTGTGTACGAAGTGTGTTTCTATGGAAATAAAGTGCAATTTTTGGTATTTGTAACCTGGACTTTTAATTTCACGAACCCACAAAGTCAGAATATGAATATTTTATGCATTTGTGTTAAATGTTAAGAGGCTGTAGGTTCGTCAGTAAATTATGAGTACAGTTTGGCTCAGACATTAAGTATGGTAATTAGCGCAGGCTAGTGCTCAGGCCAATTCGTAGAAGTAGTTAGGTAGATCACATTAGAGAAGGCAAAGTTACTATCCAAAGTTGCCAGTTTAATGGCAGACTAGCTTGGAATTCTTGGAATATGTGAGAGCATTTCTTAGAAATTTATAGAGAGATTTTGAAAGAAGTAGATTTCAGAAATATAGAAATGATGTGGCAACATCATATTAGAAGTTAATAATGGAGGTCTTAGAGTCAATAGCAAAAGGAGAATATTGAAGCTGAGTACGACATTCTGGGCATGATCTGGGACACTTTAGATCAGTTCACTGGTGGAACAAGACGTAGTTGAATGAGGTGTAATTCTTGTCTCAATGATAGAATCATATGTTATTGTGTAGTATAAGATTCAAATACATTAACTCCAGATATTTATATATTATATTTATATATTAGTTTCCAACTTCTCAGGTAAAGTATATACAAAGGGGGATCCCCTCGTATTGTTTATTAAACATTTCAAAGTCGGAGCTAGTGTCATCCTTTCTTTTAACATATACCCACACATACCCTAAGATAAATCTCTGCTCAAGAGGGAAGCAGATGCATTGGTTCAAAATTGGAGCAACATCGTGAGGCAGACCAATACTGCTTCAAAATTGGTGAAGCATCATTGGGGCAGAATATAACTGCTTCAGCTTCCTGAACTTGACTAGAAAACTTCAAATTAAAAACCCATAAACATGCTACATAATGCACGGAGGAGACTATGTCCAATTCTTGATGTTTTTTTAGGTAAATATACAGCAAATTCCCATAATTACACTCCTCAAGGGACTGTGGCCTAAACACGTAATTATTGTACAGCATTACACATTGGGTATGATTTAATAGGTATGAAAAAGACATTTTGACACAATTTAATACAAAATGCAGCATAAACCATTTTATTTCTTAAGATTTATGTGCAGTACACTTGAAAGTGTAAATAAATATAAACTATATATATATGGGATGTCTAGGTGCTTTAGAGATACATTGTAATAAATGGGACGGCAATAAAATAAAAAGTGTAATCACTCTCTTCAGTCATTTTGAAACTACCCTCTATAAAGAAGGTAGAAGGTACATATATCCCATAAGACAGAACTTTTGTTTGTAGTTATGGCCAGCCTTTCTAGTGGGAAGCACACTATTTGAGTCAGATATTGAAGTCCCTTCTGAATTATAAGACAATAACCAGATAGATAGAAGATGTTGGTCTATTTAACATTTGTTTCAATTATTCATGACCATGTAAATAAAATCATATGCTGATCATTAACATTATCCAATACACAATTAATTTACTCTATCTCAAAATGTATTGTCATTCCAAGATGAGGTTTGCAAAATTCCTGAATCTTGTGGAAGCTTTCTAAAATGGAATAGTTTTTTTCTGTGTAAGAACACTGCAGTTTCTTAACAAGAATAGATCCTGTTTCCATAAATCTATTGACAAGATGAGAATATGAACAGCAGTATAGGCTAAGGTTTATACAAGTAGAGTCAAGCAGAAAAATTCAATGCAATAGCCAGTATCTGAACCACAGATCTGCCGGACTCCATCTGGTTGCTCTTAACCATTGAAATACCATATTAACATGCCCGCATGACATTAAATTCTCCAACTAACTTGCATTTTTCCCAGTAAACCTCTAAGGGCTCTGATATACACATGAGAAAATTACCTTAATGGCGACCTACAACACGTAAGTACTTTAAGTCCCAGGCTTTATAGTTCAAACCACCATTAGGTCAATTAATGGAAATTCATTGTTCTTTCATACTACCTGTGTGTAGACCAAGGTTTGGAAAGGAACATTTACAGCTAGTGTGAAAGAACAATTCATTTCCAATAATCCCAACCGTTGTTGAAGATAAATGTTATGTTCCGGCTTATGGGCAGTGGTCTAGTAGTTCTTGAAGAGTATGTCGTAATTTAAATCGGCTGGAGAGGGGCGGGGCTAAGGCCCGCTCATCGGCTCTCCATTACAACATGTAGACAACCTGCTTCATTCGACTTCTGACTTTCACTGTGAATGGATCATCACCTTGATGATGCTAGCGCAGTTCCCGGCAAAACGTCGGTTCACCCTTCAAGAACTACTAGACCATGGCCCATAAGCTCGGAACTTGACATTTATCTTCAAGACGCCGGCCATGAAAGCTTCAGCTTATATACCAACTGTTGTTGACACACAAAAGCGTCAACAAGAGGAAAACAAATCCTCATTTTGTCAAAGATCTTGTTTCTGCAAGCATTCCTGTGTGACCAATCCCAAGCTGAAAGACTTCTTAGAAAGTACACAGGCCATCGAGAAGTTGCTCATCAAAATAGTAAAAAATATTACATCTATTATAATGCACAATTAGGAAAGCCTGTAAATTGTAAATCAAAGGGTGATGGTTCGGGAGCTCTGAGAGATGAACCTTAAAGTCAGCAAGACCTGCACTTACACAATTTTGACACAATATTTACGGTATACCAAAGTTTGTGCAGGGTTGATCCCAAGAATGCTTATGGAAGACCACACATTGAAACATGTGGAAGCAGTAAGTGAATTTCTACATGCCTACAAAAATGATGAAGAGGAATTCTTGGACTCTACTATCACTGGAGATGAGAGCTGTGTCCACTACAACACATTAGAAATGAAACAAGAATCCCATCCACCATGATGATCCACAGCAGAAACATCCATCCACCAAAGCACTGTCTGCCAGCAAAATGATGGTGAGCATGTTTTGGGACAACGAGGGGCTATTGTTATGCAAACTGCTGCCTATCAGTATAGCAATCAATGCAGACCGCTATTGTGAGACACTCAAGAACCTTAGCAGTGCAATCCAAAACAAGAGCAGACACAAACTCACAAGAGGAGAGCATTTCCATCATTGCCCATGTAACAAACAATCTCATCAACAAATGTGGATGGAATACTGTCATACACCCTCCCTGTATTCCAGACCTAGCCCCAAGTGACTCCAAGTCTTTCCTTGAAGAAACATCTGGGTAGGACACATTTCAGAACCAGAGAGAAGATGAGAGAAAATCTTTTAAGCTACCCTTGCCGCATGGTGGGAGAGTTCTATGATGCAGACATACAGAAGATGGTACACTGCATGCAAAAATGCATTGATTGGAACAACAATTATGCCGAAAAATTGGAAATAATGTAAGCTTTCCACAAATGTTTACTCAATGCCAATAAACATGTTTTATATTGTGAAAACAATTGTGTACCATATTTTTTGGACAACTCTTGTAAATTTAACTACCTTAAATTCAAAGAAAATTTTCTTACACTTTAGGTAGATAACTGTCTGTTGTAATACACAAGTTTAGCATTTAAAAGTGTATCTATATTTCAGATATGTTTTCACACTGTTCTTGGCATTTGTGGTTTTATCGCGGACTTGAAACAAGTTCATGCTACAACCTACCTTACGAAAAGCCTTGTCAATATCATCAAATTTTCTGGCCTCCTCTGCCAACTGTGTGCGAATATCTCCAGCGACAAATATTCCTTCCAGATAAACCATCTTTTGCTGCATATTCAACCACTCATCAATCACTTCACTTATTGTAGACAGTGATTTCTCCAGCTTCTGTACCAAAGGCAAAAATGGGCCTATGAACCTGAAATAAAGACATCAACTTACAACTCTGTCATGTTCTATGAAATGGATGGCTGTTTTTTATTCATTTTTCTTATGTAAATCTTGCCATAATTTTCACATTAAATTTGATAAAGCCCTGCCTGTTATGTTAAAAATTATACAATCAATTTTGCTTGATTTTACTAGGTTCTCAATGTTATATTGATTGCTGAGATGTGAGAAAGGATCCAAGATGGTATATGAGATTTCTGAAGTTTGTTTCATATCTTATGTAGACATTATTTCAAAAGTTTTGGGTAGAACACAATACATCCTCTGCTAATTAAAGGTACGTAGTAGATGGACCACTGCTCGTTTTATAAAGTAGCAGTATATGGTGTACTTACTGAGACCCACTCATGCCTTGTAATTTGAGCGAGTTGTCCTCTAAAAGTTGTCCAATTTCACTAGTATCTCCAATCACAAATCCTCTATCCTTGTCTCCTAGGTAATGTTTCACAATATTAAACTGAACAGAGTCCCATGTCGCAGATATAAGCTTCACATCTTCCTCAATTGCTAGCTCTTTAACAGCCTTGCCAAGAATTTCCATGGCAGTATCCTCATATTTAGAGAGATCCATAGCAAACATATCACCCAAAGTAAAACGGTCTGGAGCCATATCAAAGTGGATTCCTGTATAAACAATCAAACATAAATCTCTGCCTATTCTATTTCCTCACAAAATGTATACATTATTTTATTTACTAGAATAATAAGCAGATTTGTAACATTTTATGTTTTGTGTTTACTTTATGAAATATTACCAAAATCGGTACATTTTAATACTCTTATTTGATTTTAAACAAATCTTTTATTTTAATGTGTAAGGACTATGATACAATGAAGCACAAAATATAATTTTGAGTCAAAGTAATACTCAATGCTCCATTTATTGCTAGTATTTACCTAGAACATGTTTCGTTAGGATCTTCCTAACATCATCAGCTGTTGTCAACTAATGGACGTTGGTTTGGTGAACTCATTGGAGGTGATAGGTGCATCTCTGCCGGTATCTTGATGAACTTGAAGTTTGGGTTTTCATCAAAGGTAGTGTCGAAATTAAACAATTTTCTTTCATATTTCTTTATGAAGATTTTTTTCCCACGTGATTAATGCAACTGGACCTTGGACACTTTTTAATAGGTGGATTTCTCGTTCTATATCAAGATTCTCCTTTCAAAAATGGTATGCTACCGCCGATTTATCTATTTCTTTGTTCCTGATGTTCCTAAAATGCTCTTTAAGCCTAATGTTCAAGTTCCTTTTTGTTTTTCCAATGTAAAAGTTACAAAGTTTAAAGGTGTGTGTATCAACACCTTTTGAAATTACATAATACAAAGGAGATACCCACAGACAAAAAATCAGGTGTGTACTGGATAAACTGCAAAGGCTGTGACAACTTTTACATTGGAAAAACTAAAAAGGAACTTGAACATTAGGCTTAAAGAGCATTTTAGGAACATCAGGAACAAAGAAATAGATAAATCAGCGGTAGCGTACATTTTGTGTAATGTACCTCTAAATTATCACAGTTAACATTTGCACCTACTTTGCAGTAAAACAAAACATCACTGTTCCAATATGTTGCAAAAGGTGCTTAATAACTAAGTTACATACCTATACACATTGCAATTTCACACACTCTCAGAAGGAGAATTACATGCAATCCACATGAAGGGGTGGCAGATGGTAACCACCACAACATCCCTTATAGATTCCACCCTTAAACGTGGGATCAACTTTTAGATGGCTTCTTAAGAAAACTATCATATTTTATGTAATATTCAGAGTCTTGTGAGAATATCAGCGGATGCTTATTCACATCCACACTCCGCTTGCAAGATTCTGTGGTTTGGGGAAATTAGCTAAGCTGGTTATTTACTTCTGAACTAGTACTGCCAAGTCATGTTAAGCCAAGTCATGTTAAATTAAGTCAGGTCAAGTTTAATCTCAAGTTCAAGTTCATGTTTTGATCAATAATCTAAAAAGGGTCACATAAAGATGTCAGAAAGGGCTGTGAAATTATAATTCATTAATACTCACTAATTTTCAAGTCTATGTTTGTAGTTCATAAATTTCAATCATTTTGTTCGGTGAAGGGTAATAATCATTATGTCATTGTTTAATTTGTAAGTCGCATATACTGTTAAATAAATATTAGTTTTAGTTAAATCATTTCTTTCAAACCACCTAGTTCCCTCCAGGTGCACGCACTGTTATAAAAGCTTAGCATATTAGACACTAGATGTCAGTTTATAGCGTATTTCAAATTTCAAAGTTGTTATCACGGAGTTAAACAAAACTTACCGAATGAGGACTTGTAACCTGATTGCTCTTCTTATCGCGCGCATATAGTATATCAGTCCTTGTATGCTTGTATGTTAATGCTCAATCTGAGCACACTTTTTTCATTATTATTAATCTATTACCTGCATTTAAACTTGGGAAGCAGAGGCTAGCATGTTATACCTAGATTACGGAAGGTGACAAGAGTTAAAACAAACATTGTCGCACAAAAAGCAGATCGGATGTGTTACATTCCATGCCTTTTTCTATCCATGCAACAAATTACTATTCTTAAAACAAATTATTCTTCTACTTACTTCATGTTAATTAAGATAAACATTTCAGAAATTGTTTTATTACATATTTTATAAAGGTATCATTGGATTAGGGGATCACAGTGAATTTATAGGATGGTCAAAGCCTCTAAGACAAGATTGCTATGTAATGGCTTTAAAATTCTGTTTTCTTTGCATGACCTGCAGAAAACAATGACAATTTTCCAGCAGAAAAAATTTAATTTGGAAATTCAAACCAATAACGAGTATCTCAGAAATGGTCAACCAACAAAAAATTTACTTGGTCAAAATGTGTGCTTTCTATGTTTACAAATTACATAAAAGGCTTCAGAAGCTATTACCAGGAAGTTCCAAGATATAAATTTCATTTGTCATGAAAATATCTTAATATTTTAATCAAAATCATTACAACCATTTCTGAGAACATAAGTATTTTGTGGTAGGACAATTTTCTTTAAAAAAATTTATTTCAGATCTTTGGAAAATACAAAACTTAAATACCAATTTTGTTATTCATTGGATTCTTGCTTTTTAGTTTGCTGTTCACTGACACTTTTGGAAGAGGGAGTATGAAAGTTTGTAATGTGGAAGTTTTGGGGAGGTTCAATGCAAAGAATTACCTGTTTTGTCCATCAGCTCGAGCCAATGTCTCTCCCTCAAAGCCTTGTTTTTCAGCTCAACAAACAGAGGAACAGAAACTTTGAAACCTTTCATAATGTCAAGTAGGACAACTCCAACAGGTAACAATTTCACATCATGTGGCAATCTCTTGAACAGTCTCATAAACTCTTCAATGCCATCTAGAAGATTTTGAGGATTTAAGTTTATCCACAAAGTCTTGGACCATTCTTGTCGTGCACTCTGAAACATTTATCATGTAGACAGTGAGATGCAGAGATTGGCTTCAATTAACAATCACTGAAAGGATTGAAACAGTTGAAATTAGAAATAAAATGAAATTGTGAAACACATCTCAGAAGAATACATTTTAGGTCCTCTCTTATTTCTGTTACAAATAGTGATCTATCATTATGTTTAAAAAGATAACTGCATAAATGCAGATGACACAAGCACATTTACAAGTGAACTTCATTGAAACATCACATCATTAATGGACAATATATTGCAGCAAACCAACTATATTAATTTTTTTTTATGTTAAATGTATTACGTTTATACTACAACTAAGTAGCTTCACTTAAGTCACTGTTTGGCAGACATTTATTCCAATGGATAAATTTTGCTATTGCCTTTTTATGCAAAACACACATTACTGCACTAAGTCTTTGGGCTTCCTACTTGGTATCCAGTAGCTGAAGCACAACAGGGTTTGAGTGGCTCCATGCTTCACTGCTATGGTTCTTTTTTCTTCACTATGTGTCCATTTTTTAATACCTATGGGTGTTATATGGTGCATTAATGGTACAATGTAGTACTTTGTTTTGAAAATTTTGTATAATTATAATGTTAAATTTCTTGGTGCAGCTCCAGATCTGCAGGCCATACATCCATATAGGCTTTAATATCTACTGATATTAAAGCAATTTATTATTGTTGCTGAGGCATTGTTGAATCACTGCAAAAAGCCAGTGCCAGGCCCATGCAAAAGAGACAGAGCTACGTACGGGCAGAAAATAAAAGAGATGGCTAGAGCAGCCAGTGCATGGGCGCAGAATGGGACGCTTGCCGAGAGAGAGAAAGAGACAGAGATAGTCTGAACCTTCCTGCTGCAATGTGGTTGTTCCACTAATTTAAAGAAGAATGACTGCGAGGTATAAATAGCACCATGGACGGATGGGTGAGCCAGTTGTGAGTTGAGAGTGAAGAACTGATAATCGTGTGTCTCATGCTATTGTCTTGTTTGTGGATTTTTGGTAGACAGTATAACCTTGGTAGTGTGGGGTTGGAAGATTTTAAGTTGTATTTTTCAGATGTACTTAATGTTTTTGTAATTGATAAAGCTTTATTGACAGAAGTGATACTTGGGGTTAATGGATGAGACCCATCATCAATGGCATCAATTCACCTACGTACCACATTGCAAAGTGGTTAGTAAGAAAATTAAAATCATATGACAAATTTCAAAGTTTGGGAATAAAGAACTCCTTAGAATTGATAAATCACCTAAAGAAGTACAACATCCCGGAAAATCACATACTGGTTTCTTTTGACGTTAAGGCACTTTTTACAAGCATTTCAGTAGAAAAAATACCTACACTCCTCAAAAGATGGCTAACCCAGACTACAACGGACCCCAGGGAAATAGATGACATTATCAGTCTTACAGATTTATGCATAAGGAATAATTACTTCATGTTTAACCAAAAATTCTACAGACAATCAAAAGGATTAGCTATGGGGAGCCCACTTTCGCCTATTTTAGCAGACCTATACATGAGCTATTTTGAAACACACATAGTAAAGGCCTTCCCACAGATTTATAAATTTTAGCGGAGATATGTTGATGATGTTTTTGCTATCATTCCGGAAAAACTTAGAGAAGATTCTCTAAAATTACTAAACCTGCAAGATAATCACATCCAGTTTACAATGGAAGTAGAAAGAGACAACACCCTACCTTTTTTGGACCTCAAGATAACTAGAAATCGTCATGGTGTACATTTTGGAATTTACAGGAAGCCCACACACATAGATAATTACATAAAGAAAGATGAATACAACCCAGTTTCACATCAACTAGCTGCCTTTAGAAGTCTAACTCACTGGCTATACAACATCCCACTGAGTAGGGAGGAATTTTTGAAAGAACAGCAACACATAAAAGACATAGCGGTATTAAATGGATTCAACCCAGCCATCATAAGGAACATGATGAAGAGAAAGGAAAAACTGAAGATAATATCAAAAAATACCACTCACACCACTTAAAAACACAAATTGGCAATATAGAAAATTCACCTACCATCCATGGGCTTTTAGAAAATTTGAACGAATCTTCAAAAGACTAAACTTAAAACTAGCACCCCAAAACAAATTCAGTCTGAGGAACCTGCTAGATAAACCACTAAAAAATTCAATCCCCAACAATTTGAAATCAGGAATTTATCAGATTAATTGTGAAACCTGTGAAAAAAGCTACATAGGAAAAACTAAGAGAAATTATTAAATTTTAGATGAGTCGCGTTTTTTACACATCTGCTTCACGAAAGTGAAGATGTGTAAAAAACGCGACTCATCTAAAATTTAATAATTTTTCGCTTCACTGTGGTGTTCCAATACAGTTGAATCTCGATAAACTAAGAGAAACTTGTTAACCAGGCAAAAAGAACACCAGAGGAACATTAAGTTGAAACAAACAGAAAAATCTGCAGTTTCACACCATTTTTGGACAGAAAACCACAACATTGGCCACAACATTAAACTGTTAAAATCTTTAAGTACACCCATAGAATTGGATATTTGGGAAAAAATATTCATAAACAAAAACTGTGATAAAGTTATAAATTTTGAAAACCCGGCATTAAATGAAGTGTTAAAACTTAGTGCCCCTAACACCAGATGGCAGAGTGATTGGAGCTCCGTAGTAGTGGAAGAAGAGGGAGGTTCATTTAGTCACCAAACAGCTGAGGATGAGATCAAATGATCTTGAAAACGTTTCAATTATACAACAACAAGTATGTGAAGTTTGAGTGTAAACATAGTGACTCATAAATCAAACTGTTTTAGTTTCTTTATTTAGATAATTCCACTTTCATGCTAATGGAACTCAACTTTTAAAAAACATTTAGCAGGTACAGGAATTTTGATTAACCTTATGTACAATTTTGTGCTATCAAAGAGAAAATGATTCCCCATTTCAGTAAAGATTTTTTACTAAGCTAAAACTACAAACATTTCAAGTAAAAAAAAAAATAATCATTGTTGTCATCATTACAGAAAATTAAAAGGTATTGTAGTTATTAAAATTTCATAATTCTGTTCACCATTTTGGTCTTAAGAGTAAAAAGTATTACCTTCTGCTGCTTGTATAACTTAAACAGCATATCCATGCCCTCCAGTTCCTTTCCACACTTCAAGAACTCAGAGTAATCTGTACGAGGAAGATCAAGTACCATCTCAGCATTGACAAGATCTATACGTCTGTCCTCAAGATCTCTGAATTCTGGCATGTATTCCTAGAATTAGACACCACACTCTCAAACAATGCCAGCAAAAATACCATTAATAATTGTAAACCAACAAGTGATTTTATTTTAAGTGACACTGACAAGCATGCAAGACTAGGCAGTATGGATGAAATACAAGGGGCATCCAGAAAGTAAGTTCTGTTTCAATTTACCTCCGCTGCAGCGCTGCAATCGCAGTTCCACACATGTACGCTAGATGCTCTATATCAAGGAGAAGAAACGTGCACAATTGTGAGATCACTGTCAGCTACGTACGCATTGTTGTGCTTGTTTACAATGTCAGCGTTGATTGAAAATCCCGCCGCTTGTGAAATCAGATCTGAGATTCATTTTCTGAATGCTAGGAAAGTGAAACCAATTGAAATTTATCGGCAAATTTGTGATGTCAAAAGGTGTTGTGTTTCTTCACAACGCACAACCACACACTACAAATGCGACGAAAAACATCCTACAGGGATTTGGCTGGGACGTGTTTGACCACCCCCCGTACAGCCCTGACCTCGCTCCTAGTGACTTTCATCTGTTTTTGCATCTCAAATCTTTCCTTGGCGGTCAACACTTCAACAATGACGAAGAGCTGAAAGAAAATGTTTTCAACTGGTTGAAGATGACACAGGCGGCAAACTTCTATGAAGAAGGTATACAAAAACTTGTGCCTCGCTATGACAAATGCCTGCAAAATTTTGGCAGTTATGTGGAAAAGTAGTTAAAGAGTTGTAGACTTTTGTGCAAGAAATAATTTTTCTGTATCTGTACACAGTTTAATTTTATTATCAAACAGAACTTACTTTCTGGATGTACCTCGTATAGCAAATTTCAAAACAATTTTTAATCACTCTAGCTTTGCTTGTTTATCAATGTATGCTGAAGATTCAGAAGAATAACAAACTTTTGTGTAAACAAGAGAAATGCCGGTGGGCAGTGCTTTTCACTATTTTGAAGCTTTCTTTGGTCCGGAATGTATGTTACATGTTTGAAAATGTATGATTCTACTTATTTCCCGTTGATAAGAGCCTGTTATGACAAAGACTTGTAATTAAAACAGTTGAATGTTGCTTCTGTATCTTGCATGTATTAGCTAATTTGAAACCATTTCTAGGCAAAATTTATTTTAATTAATGTAAAGTAAAGGGAGCATGGGTTGAGAAACTTTAAAAATTCTAGTCACCCATTAGTTAGATACCTTTTAAAATTTTGGAAATGTAAAGAGAACCCAATATGCAATAACTTGGATTGGATAGTAATACAAACCTCCATCAATTTCACTCCTCTATCCAAGTCCTCTCCAATAGTCCCTGGTCCTTCAGCCTCATATTTCTTTATAAATGCCATAAAGATTGAAGTAAAATTGGCAATTTCGTCTGCAGTCATCTTCTTGAACTTAGCCTTTGCTGAATCTAGTTTCATACTTCTGGTCACAGCTTTCTGAAACAACTCCTTACATACCTGTTCTATTTCATATGCTAGAGCTTTATCTTCCTCCAGCACCTAAAACAAATGTACAAACAATATAACTGCAAAACATGAAATAGATGTAAACCTCACATTGAAATACCATTGGTTGATTATTATATATCTAATAGACCAAAGAGACCATTTTGTAGTTCCTAGAAGACTAACCGATGATGCTATACTGGTCGTCAAACTTAAATGTGATAGACATGGAAAAGCGCTGTAAATAAATGGGAGGGGATGAGTACGTCATTAACGGTTGTCATTGTAACCATTAGAAGGACCAATTAGAGTCGAGACGTTTCCATGACAATGTTAGACGCTAAACCTTGGTTGCCAATATTCTAACATGTGCTTATAGCATGACCTATGGGTGAGCGAGTTAAGCAAACTTTGCAGTAAACACACTACCTTGGTTTTTGTTTCTCTTCTGATAACGCTGCGTAAACAAATAAGCGGCAATGTCGCCTCTCCGTATGATATGTCAATCACTTTCTAGCTTGGCGACCAGTATATAAAGTTGCTAAACCTACAAAAAAAATCCATAGTTTTCACCACTGAAGTAGAGCAGGATGAATGGCTACCTTTTCTAGATTTGAAAATCATAAGAACACCAACAGGATTACAATTTGGAATATACAGAAAAGCAACACATGTTGACAATTACATTAAATGCAACCCATTTAATCCAGTACATCAATATGCAGTATTCCATAGTTTGGTTCACAGATTAACATTCCGCTAACAAAAACAGAATATGAACAGGAGTACACTCACATACACCAGGTTGCCAAACTGAACAACACAAATTTCATCAAAAAATTGATCTACAGACACAAAAGAAACAAAAACTTAAAGGACATTACTATGTTAAAACAACTAGAAAACCCAAACATCAGATATGGCAAATTTACATTTCATCCAAAATACTTCAAAAAATGTAAAAAGATATTTAAGAACTTCAACATAAAATTAGCCCCTCAGAACAAACACAACATCCGCAACTTACTAAAGCACCCTCTAAAAACTAGCACACCCAAAACTCAATTATCACGCATTTACCAAATGAGCTGCCAGGATTGTGACAAGATATACATTGGTAAGACCAAAAGGAATCTAGGAACAAGAATGAAAGAACACTTCAGAAATATTAAATTCAAACACATGGACAGGTCTGCCATGAAAGAAATTGATCAAACAGTTATGTGCAGAGGATCTACCCAAAAGTCCGAAGACCCTGGCCTGCTTCTATCCAGGAGCGATGAGTAACTTCGGGGCTCTTTCCATAGGGCAATACCTGATTTCTTAAAAAGCCTGCCCCCCCCCCCCCATCGAAAACAATGTCAAGACGGGATGGAAGTGGATACGCCACTCATGCGCGTCAACCCTGCAGGGAAGACTACCATAAACCTCGGTGGGGCCACCTGGTGATCTAGCACACCTTCTACTAGCTCTGCAGACTAGTACCCGGGACTTATGAGGCAACCCTCTACCCCCTCCGGGCGGCCGTAGCCTGGCTGGAGGTACCTGATTTCCCGCAGGTGTCGGGAACACACTGCCCCCTCGAGTCCAACCCAATCTGAACAACTCCCCGACAGGAGGGGCTCGGCAGTTCGGCCCAAGGTTCCTCTAGGTCCACCGCGCCCGCACCACGGCAGCTGAAGGGGACGGATCCCCTCCCCTACGGGTGAAATGATCAAATGGGCAAAGAAACCTCTAGAACTGCAGATTTGGGAAAACATATTTATTACAAAGAAACAGAATCTCTTGATGAATTTTGAAATTCCTGCTGTAGATGACATCATCAAACTTACCAGAGTATCAGATGGCAGCACGTCAACAAGCCAAATGCAGACACGGGTTGCATAATTAGTCAACCACAGAACTGAGGACAGGGAAGAATTTCCCACAAACTAGTCTTCATTAAAAAAAAAAAACTTGTAAGTGGAGAAAAGTGTATACAAGGTTGACTCATTTGCCTAATTTTAGTAATATTCCTTCTATTTTTTATTTGTACAAAACCATAAATAAATTAATTAATAAAAATATACTTACAGCTATGTTATGTGACTCCAGAAGTCTGTAAGTATTCTGATATGTTGTGTATTTAAGTTCAGATTCCACAGTCATCCTCTGAATTTCCGTTATTACTGTAAGCACCTCTTTGAAACTTTTCAAGTCCACAATCTTCAGTTCAAGCCCATTACGTAATTGCTACAAGTGATAAACAACAACCATCAAACATTTATAAATAGGATAAATATAAATACTGACAAAAACATAGTGACATCTAGCGATTGTAACGTTGATGACGAGTTTGTTTATCACTCTGGCTGACCATGTGGAAGAATTTTCATAAAATCACAATCCTGATCAATTTATGAGAAAACTTTCATCATTTCTTATGAGATAAGTGAAGTTTTATGTTACAAATTATTATATTTATATATAAATTTGTTTCCTCACTGTTAATAGCTTTATCTTTTACTTATCATTTAACTTATTAGTTTTATTTTTCATACTGAAATTTAGATTTTCAAATAATTTGGATTTCAACCTAAACCAAACTGAGATATCTAAAACATTAATTCATTCTAAACAATTTTTAAAAGATAAGTGAAGTTGGTGACAAATTATCATATTTTATTGTAATAATAATAGTTGAATTGCTTTTGGAAGACAGAAACAATTATTCATGCTTGGATAAGTATATTTTTTTATGGATGGTTATATGAAGAATGTAACACACACTTTGTTCGACAACTGTAAAGTCTGTTTAGTTAATGCGTGTACACGTTGGCTGACTCCTTTGACGAACCCTTATAATCATTTTACAACCCCGGCCCTCCTTGCAGTCCTTTCTGCAAGGTTGCCACCTGTCTCGATACGTCATGGGTATCGTACGAGGTTTTGTCTAAATAAATTATCTTATGTCCATTACTGCGAAACTTCCTTAGTTTTGACAAATGTATATCACCAAGCTACAATTCTTGGATTCCATAACAACCCTTATCTTATTCAAAGTGCAGTATTTCAAACCCAGCTCCTCAGCGCCCATAAGGAAAATCACAAATTTCTTGCAAATGTGCAACCAATTCATCTAAGGTGGGCACTCTCCCTTTTATATAGAATCTACAAATTTCTCGCCAAATTAAATTGTATGTGAAATTATCTACTTTAGAGAAACGTTTCCTTTTGTAAATTCTTTCATGGAAGTGTTGAAAACAGTGTTGTTGTATAAATTAAATTTATTAGGAGTCGATTAATGACACTAAACAACACTTACTTTTAAATTTTCCCGGGAAAATTTAAAAGTAAGTGTTGTTTAGTGTCATTAATCGACTCCTAATAAATTTAAGTTTCCTTTTGTTTTCACACTTGATCAGCGTCTTTGGTATTCCTTTTGTCACAATTTTTCTCTCTGTGTTTCTGTGAATAACCAGAATTTATCAGATTCATTGCATGACCCCTTACCAAGATTATTTTTCAGCAAATATTTATGTATAAAAATTATTTGTGGTTGGTTTATTGACACTCGTCACTTAGTTTTTCATATATTTATGAGAGACTAGTTTCAAAGGCCCTGGTCTCCATTTTCAATCTCTTCCCAACTGGCATCTGTTGTTATCTGCTCTCTCTGGTGGTGGAACTATGAACTTTTTTGTCAAATTATCTGCTGGCGGGATTTCAAAGTTCATTACGCGATCCTTATTTTTCCAGATGAATATGTTCTCCCATGTTGTCAATCTATTTTGGTTTATCACTCCTTTTAATAATTTTGGATTTGGATCAATGTCATGGTTTTCATTCCAAAAATGAAATGCTACTGCTGACTTGTCTTCTTGTTTCAATCTGATGTTTCTAAAGTGTTCTTTGACTCTGGTTTTTAAATTTCTTTTTGTTTGACCTATGTAGCATTTTTCACAATTCTTGCAATTTATTTGGTATATTCCAGATTTGTTACCTGAAGGAATTTCATCTTTTGTTTTTGAATTTAGTAATTTTAAAATTGAATATCTATTAGTAGGTGCCAAGATGATATTTTGTTCCTTGAATATCTTTTTAAATTTATTAAATGTTTTTGGATGATATGTGAATGAACTGAATATGCTGTTGCTTTCTTTTTCTTTAATAAATGTGGTTGCTTCCTTAATGGTTTTCTTTAGTTTAGATTTTCTAATTTTCTTCAACACCAAACTTTTGTTGTATCCGTTTTCTTCTGCTATGTGTATTATTGCTTTTTGTTCCTTGAAATATTCTTCTTTTTCCATGGGTATGTTGACTAGTCTGTGTGTAAGGCTGTTTATTATTGCATGTTTATGTGTAATTGGGTTGTGGCTATTATTTTTTATATAATTTTCTGAATGTGTTGGCTTCCTGTAAATTCCAAATTTTATTTTTGTATCATTCCTGATGATATTTAGATCCAAGAAAGGTAGTTGTCCATTGATTTCCTTTTCTATTGTGAATTTGATAGTCCTTTCTTGCAGATTGAGTAATTTTAATGCATCATCTAAATGTTTACTTGGTACAATTGCAAAGATGTCGTCAACATATCTATACCAAACCTTGAAGATCAATGGGAAGGACTTTTTAATTTGTGTTTCAAATGCACTCATAAATAAGTTAGCCAAAAAAGGTGAAAGTGGATTGCCCATTGATAATCCTGATTTCTGCTTGTAGTGTTTTCCATTAAAGCTAAAGAAGTTTTGTTCAATGCATATTTTTGTTAGAGAAATATATTCTTCTGCAATAGAAGCAATAGAAGCAGAAGAATATATTTCTCTAACAAAAATATGCATTGAACAAAACTTCTTTAGCTTTAATGGAAAACACTACAAGCAGAAATCAGGATTATCAATGGGCAATCCACTTTCACCTTTTTTGGCTAACTTATTTATGAGTGCATTTGAAACACAAATTAAAAAGTCCTTCCCATTGATCTTCAAGGTTTGGTATAGATATGTTGACGACATCTTTGCAATTGTACCAAATAAACATTTAGATGATGCATTAAAATTACTCAATCTGCAAGAAAGGACTATCAAATTCACAATAGAAAAGGAAATCAATGGACAACTACCTTTCTTGGATCTAAATATCATCAGGAATGATACAAAAATAAAATTTGGAATTTACAGGAAGCCAACACATTCAGAAAATTATATAAAAAATAATAGCCACAACCCAATTACACATAAACATGCAATAATAAACAGCCTTACACACAGACTAGTCAACATACCCATGGAAAAAGAAGAATATTTCAAGGAACAAAAAGCAATAATACACATAGCAGAAGAAAACGGATACAACAAAAGTTTGGTGTTGAAGAAAATTAGAAAATCTAAACTAAAGAAAACCATTAAGGAAGCAACCACATTTATTAAAGAAAAAGAAAGCAACAGCATATTCAGTTCATTCACATATCATCCAAAAACATTTAATAAATTTAAAAAGATATTCAAGGAACAAAATATCATCTTGGCACCTACTAATAGATACTCAATTTTAAAATTACTAAATTCAAAAACAAAAGATGAAATTCCTTCAGGTAACAAATCTGGAATATACCAAATAAATTGCAAGAATTGTGAAAAATGCTACATAGGTCAAACAAAAAGAAATTTAAAAACCAGAGTCAAAGAACACTTTAGAAACATCAGATTGAAACAAGAAGACAAGTCAGCAGTAGCATTTCATTTTTGGAATGAAAACCATGACATTGATCCAAATCCAAAATTATTAAAAGGAGTGATAAACCAAAATAGATTGACAACATGGGAGAACATATTCATCTGGAAAAATAAGGATCGCGTAATGAACTTTGAAATCCCACCAGCAGATAATTTGACAAAAAAGTTCATAGTTCCACCACCAGAGAGAGCAGATAACAACAGATGCCAGTTGGGAAGAGATTGAAAATGGAGGCCAGGGCCTTTGAAACTAGTCTCTCATAAATATATGAAAAAGTAAGTGACGAGTGTCAATAAACCAACCACAAATAATTTTTATATTAATTTTGACGTCACTGTTACTAAATTCCTCCAAACACACATCAAAAATATTTATGTGTTCAAAACAAGCACCTGAATTTGCTTAGAAAGTGTTCCCATTATAGCTTTGTTTTTTGAGGCTTCTCCAGTAACATAACTTGGCCCAGCAACACTTTCCAATTCATTCACACTATTGCCTTCACTTTGATTATGTTTACTTGATTGAAAGTAATCTACTACTTCATTTTCATTTATCACTACATTTCCCTCCCACGGTCTCCACATCGTGACACACAAGGAGTTTCTGCACGTAATGAAACAGATCAAATGGAAGTTGGAACTCTGGCAACTGAGACTCCACATGGAGTAAACATACGACTGTCATTTCTAGAAAATTAGGGTTCCTATTGGTCCTCAACGACAGTGTTCCATTTCTGAAGTGTGGAGATAGATTTAAAACGGTCATTAGTGAGCGGTAGGGTCGTTTCCTTTGAGAGGCAACTGCACTCGCTTTGACTAGACAGAATTTAACTGAATGCCTAGGACTCCTGTAAATAGCATTCTACACCCTTTCAATGTTTTCTAGTGTCTTTGGCTTCTTATTTGAGGCATTGCAGTAGCACAAAACTGATAACCTTTGTGTGTAATTCTGTCTCTCAAAGTTGAATTGCTGTGTAGCTACCACACTGTCACCACTTTTAAAATACACTCTACTCATAAAAGTGTGATGCATTACAGTCCAATTGTTTTATCCTCAATGCAGCGCTATATGTGCCTACAAACCTTGTTTCAGCTGGAACTAATGTGCAGAAATGTTTGTTACATTATTTCCAAAGAATTCAAGTACAAATTAACCAGAAATGGGAAATAGGTAACTGTTCACCTGATCCACTATACAACTGAAATAGAAGCCTAAGCTTGTAGGTACCTTTAGAAAATTGGTAGGTGTCTCTTTGGCAAACATTAGCTGTACATAAAAATAAAAACAAATTTATTAAACTTTGACATACATGAAAAGAATCTCATACAGCACATCCATCTTTATCACAGGAGGAAGCTTAGCTGATGATGGATCTGAAACAGACCCAGTAAGTTCTGTTGTAGAAATAAATATCTTAAATCAGGAGTCAGGAAAGGGAGAAGGACAATAGATAATGTACTAATTATTAGAACAATAGTAGATAAGTACACAAGTAGGAAAAGAGGGAGAGTATATATGATTTTTGTAGATTTTGAAAAAGCTTTTGACACAATAGTGAGAGAAGCACTGTGGTGGAAATTACAAAAGAAAGGAGTCAGCAAGAAATTTATTATAGGGCTAGAAAAAATTTAAGAAGAATAAAGTTTGGAACAAGAGTAGATAAGAATGGGATAACAGAATTAGTGGAGCAGAAAATGGGATTAAGACAAGGCTGTAAACTTAGGCCTATATTGTTCAACTTGTTCATTGATGATATAATTGAGAGGGTTGAAATTGCCCAATTATTAGGAATAAGGTAATACCAGGGCTACTATTTGCAGATGATTTGGTAATAGCATCTATAACAGTGATAGGATTACAGAGAGCAATAAATGAAATTAGCAGCTACTGTAAAGAATGGGGGATAAGTCAAAAATAGTAGTGTTTAAGAAGGGTGATAAGAAAAGTAGTATCTAAATGACCAAAAAGTGGAGGTGGTAAAGGAGTTTGACTATTTAGGGATGAGACTGTGCTAGAATGGAGGCTGGGGAGCACATGGGAGAAAGATAAGAGTGAAAGGGAAGATAGCGATGTAAGGAGCTGTATATATAAATTACCAGATATGTCAGTAAAGTGGCATGAAAGAATCCATGAAGCAATAGTAGACTCAAAAATGACATATGGTGTGGAGTTGTGGGGGGCCAATGAGATAAGAAATCATGTTGAACACACATATGAACAGTTCTACTGGGTCTGAGTAAGTCAACGCCAAATGGAGTAGCTAGAGTGGAACTTGGAAGACGTTGCAGGAGTGGGGTAGTTATAGAAAGATGTTTAAAATATTGGTATAGCTGTATAAAAAAGGATGATGATAATACATTAAAGATCTGTCTAGAACAACAGAAGAATTCAACATGTAAGAACAGCTGGTGGGCAGAGCTAGAGAGAACGCTGGCTAAAATAGGGATGAGGGATATCTGGCATGAGAGTGAAAGAAACGTAAAAGGTTTTTGGATAATTATTAAGAATAGGATAGAGGACAAGTGATGTGGGGAAATCTGATAAGTAAGAAATCACTGAAAATAAAGACAGAATGGGGAAGGGAAACATATATAGACATATGTGATAGATATGAGAGGGATGGTTTAGCTTGGTTAAGGGGTTCACCAAAGGAGTGCATTCTATGTGGAAAGAAAATAAGTTTAGAACATTATGTAGCAGAGTGTAAAGAAATTGAAAACTGGAGGAAATTAATATGGGATAAGAACTGGGATAATAAAGTGGCTTACGTAGTAACAATAAAAATGCTAACGTTGAAAAGAGAGAAAAGATTAAGGGAGGTGGGGAAATTTGCTGACAAAGTCAAAGAGAAATGGTTGAGAAGGGCAAGGAAATAAGAGGTAGAGAAATGGAAGACACATTCAGTTCATTAGGTCAAGGTCATATAAGGGCTAGGATAGAGGGAGGCAACAACACTATCAGCAGCTGACAAATTTGTACCTAGATTAGAATTGTAAACCTTGTAACTGAGATTGTAAGATATGGAAGTACAAATAAATATATATCTATCTTGTACATATAAAATAAAAATCAGTTAATTGGTATAGCGATTCACTATTCTTCACACTATAATTAACTTACTCCAAGATGCTTGCTGAATTCTTGAGATTGATTTCTTGTTTGCTCTGTTACGCGTTGTCCTATCATCATTTTCCATTCATTGCAATGCGTTTTAACTGCATCAATCAGTGGAAGAATATTTAACCTGAAAATGTAAGATGTGCTTTATAGAGGTGAGTTTTACAGCCTGTGATGACTCCCTGAGCTTTCTGTGTGTAGAAAGGAATAAAATTATAAATATGCAGAGAAAGTACCAACCAAACAGAAATGCATTCTATGGAAGCAGGCACCTAACTTACATAGTCAGGAGCACTGCCACATCAAAACTTTTACTGAAAGGGCTTGCTCCTTACATTTCATGATGATCTTTCAGTAAACAAAATTAAACTTTTAAATACACAAACTGGAGATTACCTTTATTTCAAATGCTAATTCCAACTGTTAAAAGCAAGAATGCCACAACTTAGGTTTCTGTTAACACCAGAAAACACAAATACTGAATTGTTCTTTTGTTGACAATCCATAGTTTCATCCACTATACTGCACTCACATGACTTTCTATACTTGCCATATTACAAATTACTCTTAAAAATGCTTATTCCTTTATTTCATGTTATTACAGATAAGCTTGTTGAAATGGTTTTATATTGAATTTCCTTGTAGCTACAATAAGAATGGGAGTAGGCTTAAGTGATGGTCAATTTTTTATGATTCCTATTCAATGATTTTTTATTGTTGAGAACATACAAAAAATAACTTCCTATTCGAGAAAAGTGTAAGCATTAGAAAATTCCATCAAATAACAAGAAATATCTTTAAATGGTTATCTCTACAAAAGAATTACCTCATATAAATTGTGTGTATTAATAAAATCTACATTTTTTATGTAATAACATTGTTTTATCTCTTATGGTTTATCAGTTATGTAAAAGTCATTCAAAAGGTTGGCTGGTTGGCTGCTAATGCTCATGGAGTTGGAGAATTTCCATTTTCCTTCTGGCCTCCCAATAACGTGTGACTAGTTGTGCTGTCAGTTCTCCATCTGTTTTTGTCAGGGCACTACACTGGAGCAGATGATCTCTGTCCATCAATGAGCTCGGGTCCCTACACAGTGTGCAGGTCGGGGATTTAAAAATATTAATCCTGTATAGATGAGCGGCCAAACAGTCGTGGCCAGTAATCAGTCGGAAGATGGCAACAGTACTGCTTCTTGGGTAGTCTGGGATGGGATTTTTACTTCCTTGTAGAATTTTCCATTGCTTGTTGGTACTTTTTTTCTTTGCATTCTTCTTTCCAGAATAATTTGATTCTATTGTTTATATGTAGTTTTGATGTGTGGAATGAGGTTTTTTGTTGGCAGCTTTATTTTATTTGTGTTCCTTTTTTTTTGCCAAGGAATCTGCTATTTCATTGCCTGTAATTCCACAGTGGGATAGAATCCACTGGAAGTGTATTTCCATTCAAAAGGACTTGTGAGATAATTGAAATTCAAAAGGACTTGTGAGGTAATTGAAATTCAAGATACATGTTTCATTTGTCATGAAAGTATCTACAAACATACAGTATTTTAATCAAAATCATTAGAGCCACTTTTGAGAAACTCAAAGTTCTTTCAATTTTTATTTTTCTAATATAAAGGATAATAATTATCCTTCATTAGGGGAGAATTTCTTGAATATCCGCTGTTGTATCTTTGGAAGATGGTGAACTTAAATACCAAGTTTGGTATAATTTTGAGTCGAACAAATACTCAATGCCCCACTTATTGCTAGTATTTACCTAGAAAGAGCTTTGTTAGGATCTTCCTAACATCATCAGCTGTTGTCGACTAATGGACATTGGTTTGGTGAACTCATTGGAGCTGATAGGTGCGTCTCTTTCGGTATCTTGATGAACTTAAAATTTGAGTTTGTTTCAAAGGTAGTGTCGAAATTAAACAATTTTCTTTCATATTTCTTTATGAAGATTTTTTCCCATATGGTTAATGCAGCTGGACCTTGGACACTTTTTAATAAGTGGATTTCTCATTCTATATCATGATTCTCCTTCCAAAAATGGTACACTACCACCGATTTATCTATTTCTTTGTTCCTGATGTCCTAAAATGCTCGCACGAACGACGCACCTATCGCCTCCAATGAGTTCACCAAACCAATGTCCATTAAAATGTATTCCCCGGGCTTGTGGGCCGTGGTCCAAAGGGTGAAACTTCTCCTGACGTTTCGCTCATAACTCCGATGAGCATCTTCAGAGGATGATTCTAGCTCGGTACTTGCTGATTTAAAGATAAACTGCAAAGGCTGTGACAACTTTTACATTGGAAAAACAAAAAGGAACTTGAACATTAGGCTTAAAGAGCATTTGAGCAAGTATTGAGCTAGAATCATCCTCTGAAGATGCTCGTCAGAGTTATGAGCGAAACGTCAGGAGAAGTTTCATCCTTTGGACCACGGCCCACAAGCCCGGGAAATACATTTTATTGGATTAACGCCGGCCGTGAAAGCCTAAGGAAGTACAACGTCCATTAGTCGACAACAGCTGATGATGTTAGGAAGATCCTAACGAAACGCATTCTAGGTAAATACTAGCAATAAGTGGAGTACTGGGTATTAGTTCGACTCAAAATTATATTATTTTTGTGCTTCAATGTAGCTTCATAGCACTGATTCCAACTCTATCAAATGCACATTCTGACTTCAGAACCACAGTCCATGCAATCACACATGCATGTTAGTAACCTCAGTCACATTTGTTGCTAGGAATTAATTAGATGTATATTTTCACCAGAAAATAGTAAACTAAGAATCAACAGATCTACCATTTCTGTTGTTTAAGGACTATGATACAATGAAGCACAAAATTAATACAATTTTGAGTCGAACTAATACTCATGCTCCATTTATTGCTAGTATTTACCTAGAACGCGTTTCGTTAGGACTTCCTAACATCATCAGCTGTTTTCGACTCAAAATTGTATTAGATCTACCATTATTTTTTCTAGCTTTAAATTACTTAACATTATTTAACATTGAAAGCATCTGTACTACATACTTTCTATTTTATTAATGTATGACATTTTTGCACAATTGCTAACAACATGTGCCTACAGATGAATTGAGACGCTTAGAATAATAACGGCATATCCCAATCAAAGTTCATTTTGAGATAAATGTCATTTACTGATCTTTTTTATTCTTTTTCAAAACATGCAAAGTAGTTAACATTTAGACTTTATATTTTCTGAATATTTAAATGAAGCGATTTCAAGTCTATGTGCAAATTTTTAAACCATTGTGATTAATAGTTTCCTTGAACTTGTGTCCTTTCTTAGAACAAAAAGTATACAAAACAGAAAAAATGGTGTAAAATAAACCTTTACTTCATTAAACATCTTCAAATACCTAATCCAGCTCTATTTCTTCACATTTTTCATTATCAACTTTCTTCTGTTTATCCGTTTATTACCCATTCAGTTGCCTTTATCAATCGTTTCTTCACTCCCCATTTTTGAGATTCAGGAACAACATCTAAAAATGGTGCCATGTTCACTACAACGCCATGAATCCTAAATGAAGCACTCATAGTTGGCATATGTCATTTTTACACTGAGAATGCGTACGTTTTCAGTACAGACAAATTTTAAAGGTGGAAAATGAAAGCTTTAGCATATCCCAATTCGTTTGATACTTCTTCACATGTAAAGTAGATAGCAGCTGTGCATGGTCATGCTTCTATCTCAAAATTTGATGTTGGTTGGGATATGTTATTATCCTGAATGCCTAAATTATTAATGCAGTTCTAACTATCACTTACACTTGCAGCCATGTCCGTTTTTATATTAAAGCTTACCTTATGCAGTACATATCTTTGTAATGCTCTTCTTCATCAATATTAATTATTGTTTCTGAATATTTCTGCAGGATATAGTCCAAATGTTCCAAGCTGTTACAGTGTGAAAGTACTCTCTCGCTTAGACTGTACTTGTCCCCTGTCCAAATACTGCGATATTTCTTCCACCTGTTACATTCAATCAAAATGTTCTGTTATTTCATCTATGAACTTAAGAGAAAGCCCAATCCATGACATGGGGTTGAATATAAGTAATTTCATTTGTCTTTCTCCTATTCTTTATAAAATTATTGCACACCTAAATGTATATGGTATCCCTCCCTTTAGCCCAATAATTTGTTAAATCTCCTCAGATTTGTGGAAAAGCTTATATCTGTACTGTGTTCAACAGTCTCGCAAGTTCTGGACCTGCCTAAGTATAAGATAGCTATGAAATAATTATTATAAGTAATCAAACAAGAGTTTTGCTTGCCCTGCAAAACATGGTGCAGTGAGCTGGTTCCCTGCCACAGAATGCAGCCATGTTGAACCCACCCCCAGTCCCAGATATAGGATCACTGAACATTCAGCATTATGAGGAATTTAAAAAGCTACAAATAGGTAGAGAATCCTGGACAAGAATGCCAACTTTCCAGCTTGGGGTGCCTCCTCATATTGGTTGGATAACCGTACACCATTGCAGTGGGCCAGCAGCCTCAGCCCAATTCAGGCTTTTACGTCTTTTTTTTTTTAAACTAAAAATTGTAATTAAGTTTGTCTAAGGAATGATGCAACTTCTCATTAGATTTGATTTGACTATTTTAGTGAATAGAACTATAATATGTTTCGAATGGGAAGAGTTTTCGCCTGTAACGAATCAGATGCGTTAGAGTCTTCAGCATTGCCACCTCATATCCCCACTCTTTCTATATTTCCCTCTCTCTCGCACACTTGCGAGTGTTCTTGGCGCTAGACGTAAGGGCTCGCAAACTGAATTTTTGTAATGCACTTGTTGAAATCACAATTACAACATGGATATTCGTATATTACGCAAATTGTTTAAATATTTAGTTTAAAATTAATTATAGTTTATATATTACTTATTTTTATAATCCAATGAAAATACCAGCGGTGCATCCGTATATCTGTGAATGTTACTTATGTTAAGAGATAATTCGTCATTGTCATTGTCTTCATCGTCTGAGTACTGCAAATTTATGATGGTAGGTTCCAAAATCTTGTTACGTGCTATTTCTTTCCAAAAGTCATCTTCTTGTAGTTTATCTGATGTCTCACGCAGTTTTACCAGTCTTGTTGTGTCCCTTGTCAATTTCATCGTGAATAAGTCATTCAACGTCAGTCAGTTTAAAAATAATATTTCTATTTGCAATTCAATTTGAGCCCACATTAACTCAATTGCAATGTTCTGGCAGTGGTAAAGGAGGAAGGTGGATCGTGTCTCATTGATCCAGCTGATACACTTTTTCAAGGAAGACTAACTTTATAGTACTGCTTTGAACTGTCTAGAGTAAATAGAGATTACAAACCATTCATAAACAAAGATATAATGTGACCAGACACGTTCTGCCAGATTAGCAAGAAGTGTACTGTTTCCTTTCATTGAATTTAACAAACACTTTGGCTTATTCAAAGTACATATTTCTTTTATCATGTCATGTCAAATGTTTACGTTTCAGTTCTGAGTAATTTCAAATATACTGATTACATAGAAAATGAAGCTAGCTACAGTGAAGCAATAAACATTACACAAATATAAAAATTTGTTACTAAGGCTTCACTTATGGTGTTAATACTTCTTTCTAATGGAGATCAATTTCACAAACAGATTGTTTATTTCTTCAGTCCATAAACAAACTCTGTTGTCAAGGATTTCGGTTATCATGTTTTTCTTATGTTTTTTTAGCATTACCAACATCTGAAAACGAATCAGTTGCTGGTATTTCAAAATTCATTATGCGATATATGTGTTTAGAGGAATTTAGTAACAGTGACATCAAAATTAATCTCAGAAACTATTTGTAGTTGGTTTATTAATATTCGTCACTTACTTGTTTATATTACTGAGAGACTAGTTTCAAAGGCACTCGCCTCCATTTTCAATCTCTTTCCAACTGGCATCTGTTGTTTGCTCTCTCTCTGGTGGTGGAACTATGAACTTCTTTGTCAAATTATCTACTGGTGGGTTCATAGTTCCACCACCAGAGAGAGAGCAGACAACAACAGATGCCAGTTGGAAAGAGACTGAAAATGGAGGTGAATGCCTTTGAAACTAGTCTCTCATTAATATTGTCACCCAATTAGCAGAAAGCACAACCAACGACAGCTGAGTAAGGGGCCACAGGCAGCCAAGCCACACCCACCCATCAGTCTCTGTCACTGAGGGGATGATTAGGGAAATGTTACTTGTCGCTGGCCGCCTCTTTCCCCCCTTCCACTGCCCTCTGGAACCTTCGCGGTTATTCACGGAAACTAGAGGCTTCGAGGATGGCGATATTCCTATAAAAAGGGCTGCAGTGAGTGAATTGAGTCAGTCAGTCAGTTCTTGGCGAGCAGCGTAAGAGAGCAGTGCTAGTGTACGGACGAGAAGACCGTGTACGTACTTCGGAGGATTGTACGTAATTGCGAGAGAAAAGTGGAATTGTAACGGACGAACTGGTGAATCGTATTTGTGTGCATTATGTAATTCTGTGTAATTGGCAAGTGTTTAACTTTAAGTCGGTGGAAATAAAGAACATTTTTGAGTGGTGCAATTGGACTTTTCATTTCACGAACCCACAAAGTCACAATATAAACAAGTAAGTGACGAGTATTAACAAACCAACTACAAATAGTTTCTGAGATTCCTTATGCGATGCTTATTTTTTAAAATAAATATCTTTCCCCAAATTATTAAATCTATCAGACCATTTAATTGTTTTAATAATTTAACTTCAGGATTTCTTTCTTTCCATTAGAAAGAAGTATTAACACCAATTTCTTAAGATAATTGAAGCCTTAGTAATGTCGCAAACCCGATCGAGATAAGGCAGCTTGGCACACAATAGACGGATAGGTTTCACGGAGATAATGAGCTTGCATAAACAGATAACGCCGACAAGCTCGATAACTGAGGCAAAGGCCTCGCCGGGTATATTAAGTTACGTTTCTCGAAGATGATAGAATGTTCGAATTATGTAATTAGATGCCTTGTTTTCCAGAAACCTCTAGTGACTGACAGAACAGTCTGGTAATCATGGAGATATAAAAGGGATTGTGACACGCTAGCAGGACAGTTGTAGTTGTGAAGCAGTTGTTGTGTAACAGTCAGTGTTGTTGTAACGAGAGCTAATGTAATCAGCTGCAAGTGTTTGTTATTGTCCTTGACCTTGGAAGATTGTGTGATGTAATGTTGTTACATAGAATTGGACAGTGTATTTCTACGGAAATAAAGGAGATTTTTAATTTCTGCAACTCAGCCTCTTAATTCTACGAGCCCACAAAGTTACAGTAACAAATTTTTATATTTGTGTAGGTAATATTTCAAATATACGTTCACGCATACGTGCCAACCAATAATGACATTCATTACAGTGCTTACATCACAATGCATTGTTATAATATAATGGTATCTACTTTATTTATTTGTATTAGGAACACCATTTGAGCAAAAAATATGGGGTTTTTACGATTATATTAAATACATTACTCTCTCCTTCCTCATGAATCAGTTTTTGCAAAATCTGAATATTTGTCTTAGTGCGAATAGTATTTATTAGAGATTGATTAGTCTGGTGCTCGTCACACACCACTTAGGGGGAATGCAATATGACAACACCACAGCACTCCAATTGGTTGCTCACCTAGTAGCGCACAAGGATAAACATCATCCCATTTGAAACACATAATAGAGCAGAAATCTAAGACAAATTTAAAAGTTAACTACTTAAATATATTACTTTTATGTTTTGCCATACAAGCCTCTTTGAAGTTCATTGGATTATATATAATTACAGTTAAATTGTCTTTAGAACTACACAATTCTATAGAGCGTAGCTTCTAAACTTGTAGGTCATGGTCCAGAGGGAGTAGATGCTATGCTACTCAGCAATGCTAGGTCTGGGTGCCAAGCAAGCTGAGTTAACTAGTATAAAGGATGGCACCATGCAATTTATACAACTAAATTAAGCAAAATATGTATGTCATGTGTATAATATATTGTAAATAGTAAGCTGTGTAATAAATTTTATTGTAATTTGCAAATTTTAAATTTAGAATTAACACAGTGAAGTAATGCAATGTCACCATGTGGCATTGTTGTGCTGCTGCCACAAGCCGGAGCTGGGTGCATGGACAGGAGAGAAAGAGACAATGAGAGGCTCCAGAGCATTTGGTCTGTTGCTGTTGCCGAGAAAGTTCTCGGAAGGTCTGTGGCATTCTAGAAACAATGGCTGGGGTTATAAATACCCAGTAAGGTGTTAGAGCGGCAGTTGTTTCTTGTTTATTGTGACAGTCAACGATTGAAGTGTACCACAGTGATTTCTTTCATTTGTTTTTGTGTGGCGGAGCACCGAGTCGGCCATGAAGACAGCTGATTGTCAGCGTCACGTCTCTTTACTAAAGCAATACTTGTTCTAAATTTCTGTAAACAAATTCCAAATCTTCTCAGTGATTGCAGACTGTGAGTCTTTTCTAAAGAGGTTAACTTGGTGGCTTTAACCAGCTCATAATCTTCACCTCTATTTTACTGTGTATATGTTTAGACATGTACACAGTAAAATAGAGATGAACCTGGTGAACATAAAGATTCCTCACTCCCAGGTCAAACCTCTTTGGAAAAGACTCAGTCTGCAACCACTGAGATAATCTATGTTGTAAAATATAAAAATTAGTTCTCATTTCTGATCTTAGAAATATATACTTTTTATATAATTATACAGCAGTCCTGCTAACAAATTCCTGTAGTATGTAAAAACATGTAGCTTTAGTGATATTTAATAAACATAGGAACAAAGGAGAGCAAAATACAAGGGGGGTCCAGAAAGTAAGTTCTGTTACAGTTTATCTCCGCTGCAGCTGCAATCGCAGTTCCGCACATGCGCGGTGGATGCTCTGTATCAAGGAAAAGAAATGTGCACCACTGTGAGATCGCTGTTAGCCACGTAC
The DNA here is from genome assembly GCA_030765055.1 of Mantis religiosa. NCBI lineage: Eukaryota > Metazoa > Arthropoda > Insecta > Mantodea > Mantidae > Mantis > Mantis religiosa. The sequence goes on from CM060956.1 coordinate 4,317,390, forward strand.
GCATTGTTGTGCTTGTTTACAATGTCAGTGTTGATTGAAAATCCCGCCGCTTGTGAAATCAGATCTATAATTCATTTTCTGAATGCTAGGAAAGTGAAACCAATTAAAATTTATTGGCAAATTTGCGATATTTACAGACAAAATGTGATGTGAAGGACGTAGTGAAGTGCACAATGAAGAACGAAGTGGGCCTCCATCTTTCGTTACAGAAGAACTAGTTTACACGACTGATGACAAGATCCAGGAAAACTGCAAGTTTACAATTAGTGCTCTCGCTATGGAATTTCCCCAAATCTCACGATCACTAGTTCATGAAACTGTTACCGAAAAACTGAAATTTCGTAAACTTTGCTCACATTGGGTGCCAAAGATTCTTACTGAGCAACTCAAAACTAAACGGATGGATAGTGCACTTCAGTTTTTGAACCATTATGATGAAGGCGTCGAAGAATTTCTGACACAGACAGTCACAAGATATGAAACTTGGGTTTCTTACGATACCCCTGAAAGTAAGCATCAATCAATGGAATGGAGGCACACCTTATACCCAGCAAAGGTTAAGCCGAAACAAATCCTGACACCTCGAAAAATGATGTGCAGTGTTCTGAGACAGGAAAGGCATCTTACTCATTGATTTCTTACCGCGTGGTCAAACAATGAAAGCAGATGTTTATTGCGCCGTGCAATACAGAATAAGCGCCGAGAAATGCTGTCAAAAAGTGTTGTGTTTCTTCATGCCAACGCACGACCACACACTGCAAATGTGACGAAAAACATCCTACAGGGATCTGGCTGGGACGTGTTTGACCACCCCTCGTACAGCCCTGACCTCGCTCCTAGCGACTTTCATCTGTTTTTGCATCTCAAATCTTTCCTTGTCAGTCAACACTTCAACAATGACGAAGAGCTGAAAGAAAATGTTTCCAACTGGTTGAAGACACAGGCGGCAAACTTCTATGAAGAAGGTATACAAAAACTTGTGCCTCGCTATGACAAATGCCTGCAAAATTTCGGCAGTTATGTGGAAAAGTAGTTTAAGAGTTGTAGAATTTTGTGCAATAAATAATTTTTCTGTGGAAACGTAGAGTCAGAATGAAAAATTCAATGCCATAGCCGGGATTTGAACCACGGATCTTTTGGTTTCCGTCCAGCCGCTCTACCATTGAGCAACTATGGCCAATGTGCCGATATGACATTAAATTCTCCAACTGACTCGTGTTTTTCCCAGTAAACCACTTAGGAGTTCTCATAAACACATGAGACAACTACCTTAATGACGACTTACTACATGTAAATACTTTAAGGCCCGGGCTTTATAGTTAACCACTATTAGTTCAATTATTGGAAATTAATTGTTCTTTCACACTGGTCGTGTGTAGGCTAAATTGTGGAAACGTAGTCAGAATGAAAAATTCAATGCCGTAGCCGGGATTTGAACCACGGATCTTCTGGTTTCCGTCCAGCCGCACTACCATTGTGCTACTATGGCCAACGTGCCGATATGACATTAAATTCTCCAACTGACTCGTGTTTTTCCCAGTAAACCACTTAGGAGTTCTCATAAACACATTAGACAACTACCTTAATGACGACTTACTACATGTAAATACTTTAAGGCCCGGGCTTTATAGTTAACCACTATTAGTTCAATTATTGGAAATTAATTGTTCTTTCACACTGGTCGTGTGTAGGCTAAATTGTGGAACCGTAGTCAGAATGAAAAATTCAATGCCGTAGCCGGGATTTGAACCACGGATCTTCTGGTTTCTGTCCAGCCGCTCTACCATTGAGCAACTATGGCCAAAGTGCTGATATTGAATTTTTCATTCTGACTCTACATTTCCACAATTTAGCCTACACACGGCCAGTGTGAAAGAACAATTAATTTCCAATAATTTTTCTGTTTCTGTACACAATTTAATTTTATTACCAAACAAAACTTACTTTCTGGACGTACCTCGTATTTCACTTATTATAGTTATATATAAAAAATTACTTGACTGTCCTGGCCGATTGTTCCACCACCAAAGTAATTATTGTGGCTATGCTGCAGCATTTCCAGACTTTCAAGGAGGAATCATACATTCTGTGAAGCTTCATGTCCCTCTGGGTGAATATCAGGGGCATTTTCATCCGTTATTAGGAACATCAGAGTGACACAAATTACAATTATGAGGAGTAAAAGGAAGAATTGACCTAAAAAACTGTCTCACTGTACAGTAATATGATGCTTTCCTTTGTGGTGTGGGGTAACATCTTTGCCTCATATTCATAAGCTACAGAGTTCAATTGTTGGTTAGATTAAACTGCTCAGATAAGGCTTTTTTTTTCTGGTATTTTCCCTTATTCTAAAAATACCAGGTTAAAGCATAAACTTCAATAAAGAAAGAAAGCAGTAGCAATTGCTATACTAGCTTACAAATGTTTAAAGCCAGCAACATTGTGATGCTCAATGTGTGAGATTATATTCATACTTACCGTCTCAAATATCTTTGAACATTTTCTAACATACGCCGCATTGTGTCTTGTATTTGCAGAATGTGGTCATGTACTTGTTGAATGGCGATAATCTCCTCATAGAAAGAGTACACAAAAAGATCTTCTGTGCCTTCCACAGTTTTTTCACAAATGAGGCAAGTTCCATTCATCCAACGAGGTACCATTCTAAGTCTGGAAACAAATAAATGATCCTCCCTTCAGTCTCCTCTGTGGATATGTATACCTACATCACTTTCTCTACCATCTACAACCCCAGTCACCTCCAAAGAGTTCATCCAAATGAATTTCAACAGTGCACACTAGCTGAGGGTGTTAGGAAGGCCCTAACGAAGCACGTTCAAAATGAACACTAGCAATATGTGGAGTATGGACTACTCATGTTTCAAAATTAATTTTGTGCTTCATAGTATCATAATCCAAAACATTAAGAATGCAACTAAGAATTTAAATTCAAAACCATTCAATGATGGACACCCCAGATTGCCCATTTCATGGAACAATTTTTCTTAAAAATGGCTGTAAACAATACTGATTAAAATATATGTTTAAGCTTATTAAATTATAGATGAGTCGTATTTATTACACATCAGCTTCACTTACGTACCTATATTGAGGACATGTTTCGCAAGCCATCGTTTGCATCATCGGCTCTAATGCGACTAAAGCTTGATCCAGTGGTGTGCGTAATTCTAGAGTTGCTGCTGCCATCTGTTGATTTTGTGATGAATTTAAATGTGCGGTTATCTTCTGGTGGGATTTCAAAGTTGGTTTTTATGTTTTTTTATGTATATTCTCTCCCAGATAACGAGTTCACTATGTTTTTGTATGTATTTTGTACGTATTTGTACATATTTTATTATTTCAGTTAATTAATGGAAATTAATCATTTCTTCACACTAGCCATATATATGCTACGCCTGGGACTCAAGTACTCAAGTACATCGCTACAAATGGTGTATCTCGAATGCGAGAGCCCCTAATAGTCTACCGGGGAAATATATGAGCCAAATGGAGAATTTAATGTTATGACAGCAAGTTGGCCATGGTTAGAGCGACTGGAGGGAAACCAGGAGATCTGTGGTTCCAATCCTGGCCATGGCATTGAATTTTTCATGTTGACTCTATCAAAAGCCTTAGCCTCTATACGGCTAGTGTGAAGAAATGATTAATTTCCATCAATTAACTTAAATTTCACTTATGGTTTTATTCACCATCCAAACCCTGCTCCCTCATAATTAAAATAAAATGGGTGTCCAGAAAATAAGTTCTGTTTCAATTTATCTCCGCTGCAGCGCTGCAATTGCAGTTCGGCACATGTGCGGTAGACGCTCTGTATCAAGGAGAAGAAACGTGCGCCATTGTGAGATCACTGTCAGCCACATACGCTTTGTTGTGCTTGTTTACAATGTTGGTGTTGATTGAAAATCCCGCCGCTTGTGAAATCAGATCTGTGATTCGATTTCTGAATGCTAGGAAAGTGAAACCAATTGAAATTTATCGGCAAATTTGCGATGTCAAAAGGTGTTTTGTTTCTTTACGAGAATGCACAACCACACACTGCAAATGCGACGAAAAACATCCTACAGTGGTTTGGCTGGGACGTGTTTGACCATCTCCCCCCCCCCCCCCCCCCCGTACAGCCCTGACCTTGCTCCTAGCGACTTTCAACTGTTTTTGCATCTCAAATCTTTCCTTGGCGGTCAACACTTCAACAATGATGAAGAGTTGAAAGAAAATGTTTCCAACTGGTTGAAGACACAGGCGGCAAACTTCTATGAAGAAGGTATACAAAAACTTGTGCTTCGCTATGACAAATGCCTGAAAAATTTCGGCAGTTGTGTGGAAAGTAGATTTAAGAGTTGTACACTTTTGTGCAAGAAATAATTTTTCTGTATCTGTACATAATTTAATTTTATTACCAAACGGAACTTACTTTCTGGACGTACCTTGTACCTTATAAACTATTTTCTGAGAGGATATATGTACTTACTTTTCAATAAAATCTCTCAAGGATCGCATAACTATACTGTACATCTCTGAGGGTGTAGGACGTAAAACAGCATCAGGAATAGACAACATTGTGTCTATGCGGAACACAGCCGCACTCTTCTCTAGGAATACATTGAAGTTGCTCAGATTGCTCAATACCATCCTGTAACAATGTTGTAACATTTCTGTAACTCTTCGCTCCTTGTATTCTTCATCCAAAATTTTCATATTGAAATTGTACTGAAAATAGATGTTTTGAGGTTTCCCAATTCCAAAAAAGGCATTTTCACAGGTGCAAGTACTTACCCGTTCAAATGCCCAGTCAGCTTACCAGACTGTCTACCTTCAGCTAATATACATTTGCTTCCATATTGTCGCGAGACATCATTTACGACTAGCCAAAGCCAGATGGCAGGAAGAGAAGAGACAGTGTTAAAGCCATGCCTACGCCAATGAGCTAGCATCTGCGGAGGAGAGACAGGGTGGGGAGATGGGGAGCCATGGAGGTGACTGGACCTCTCGTTCCCCTTTTCCTGCCGCCTCGAAAGACTGTGAAGCCTTTCATATGACTTCACCCGGTGTGGAGAAACTTCAAGAACAGCTGACTCGCATATAAATAGGAGTGTGTGGGTGCAGAGAGTCAGTCAGGAGCTGCAAACGGTGCACAGTGCACGTGTGTGTGTGTGTGTGTGTGTGTGTGTGTGTGTGTGTCTGTGTGTGTGTGTGTGTCTGTGTGTGTGTCTGTGTGTGTGTGTGTGTCTGGGTCTGTGTGTGTGTGTGTCTATGTGTGTGTCTGTGTGTGTGTGTGTCTGTGTGTGTGTGTGTGTGTGTGTGTGTCTGTGTGTGTGTGTGTCTGTGTGTGTGTCTGTCTGTGTGTGTGTGTCTGTGTGTGTGTCTGTCTGTGTGTGTGTCTGTCTGTATGTGTGTGTATGTGTGTGTGTGTGTGTCTGTCTGTGTGTGTGTGTCTGTGTGTGTGTGTGTGTCTGTCTGCGTCTGTGAGTGTCTGTGTGTGTCTGTGTGTGTCTGTGTGTTTCTGTCTGTGTGTGTCTGTGTGTGTCTGTCTGTGTGTGTGTCTGTCTGTGTGTGTCTGTCTGTGTGTGTGTCTGTGTGTGTGTGTGTCTGTCTGTGTGTGTGTGTGTCTGTGTGTGTGTCTGTGTGTGTGTGTCTGTGTGTCTGTGTGTGTGTCTGTGTGTGTGTGTCTGTGTGTGTGTGTCTGTGTGTGTGTCTGTCTGTGTGTGTGTGTGTGTCTGTGTGTGTGTGTCTGTCTGTGTGTGTCTGTCTGTGTGTCTGTGTGTGTCTGTCTGTGTGTCTGTGTGTGTCTGTCTGTGTGTCTGTGTGTGTGTGTGTGTCTGTGTGTGTGTGTCTGTGTGTGTGTCTGTCTGTGTGTGTGTCTGTCTGTGTGTGTGTCTGTGTGTGTGTCTGTCTGTGTGTGTGTGTCTGTGTGTGTGTCTGTGTGTGTGTCTGTGTGTGTGTCTGTCTGTGTGTGTGTGTCTGTGTGTGTGTCTGTCTGTGTGTGTGTCTGTGTGTGTCTGTCTGTGTGTGTCTGTGTGTGTCTGTCTGTGTGTCTGTGTGTGTCTGTCTGTGTGTCTGTGTGTGTCTGTGTCTGTGTGTGTGTCTGTCTGTGTGTGTGTGTCTGTGTGTGTGTCTGTGTGTGTGTGTCTGTGTGTGTGTCTGTGTGTGTGTCTGTCTGTGTGTGTCTGTCTGTGTGTGTGTGTGTCTGTGTGTGTGTCTGTCTGTGTGTGTGTCTGTGTGTGTGTGTCTGTGTGTGTGTCTGTCTGTGTGTGTGTCTGTCTGTGTGTGTGTGTCTGTCTGTGTGTGTGTGTGTCTGTCTGTGTGTGTGTCTGTCTGTCTGTGTGTCTGTCTGTGTGTGTGTCTGTGTGTGTGTGTGTGTGTGTGTGTCTGTGTGTGTGTGTCTGTGTGTGTGTGTCTGTGTGTGTGTCTGTCTGTGTGTGTGTGTCTGTGTGTGTGTCTGTGTGTGTGTCTGTCTGTGTGTGTGTCTGTCTGTGTGTGTCTGTCTGTGTGTGTGTCTGTCTGTGTGTGTCTGTCTGTCTGTGTGTGTGTCTGTCTGTGTGTGTCTGTCTGTGTGTGTGTTTGTGTGTGTGTCTGTGTCTGTGTCTGTGTGTGTGCGTGTCTGCGTGTGTGCGTGTCTGCGTGTGTGCGTGTCTGTGTGTGTGCGCGCCTGTGCGTGTGCGTCTGTGCGTGTGCGCCTGTGCGTGTGCGCCTGTGCATGCGCGCCTGTGCATGCGCGCCTGTGCGTGAGCGCCTGTGCGTGAGCGCCTGTGCGTGTGCGTCTGTGCGTGTGCATCTGTGCGTGTGTGTCTGTGCGTGTGTGTCTGTGCGTGTGAGTCTGTGCGTGTGTGTCTGTGCGTGTGTGTCTGTGCGTGTGTGTCTGTGCGTGTGTGTCTGTGCGTGTGTGCGTAACTGTGCGTGTCTGTGCATTTCTGCGTGTGTGCGTTTGTGTGCGTGTGCGTGTGCGTGTGTGTGTGTGTGTGTTATGTCATTTTGCTATCGGAAAACCTGACAAAGTGTATTTCTATGGAAATAAAGAACATTTTGAATTTCTGCAACTTGGACTTTTAATTCTACGAACCCACAAAGTCACAATATGATTCTCAATTAATTCTGAATTATCTGAGTATGATAATTATGATATATCTGAGCACCGATGTTCTGGAATTTTGTTTTGCAGTTCTTTTATATGTCAGTAAATTGCTGACATGGACTACTGCTTTTAACTATACAAGACATTGTTTCTTGATCAGGGTGAGTTATCTGAATGTAATTTTCTCCGGGGTTTTCCCTTATCCTAAAACATTAATGTTGTTGTTGTTGTTTTCAAATGCTAGGCTTTGCAATGAAGCCATTAGCTCTCTTGCTCTCCAATATTTCTGTGTAGTGGGTCCGGCAGGTAGGACTTCACAGGTTAGAAGATGTTCTTCAGTCATTTGATCTTCTTTGTTATCAAATGCTAGGCTTTGGCAATGAAGCCATTAGCTCTCTTGCTCTCCAATATTTCTGTGTAGTGGGTCCGGCAGGTAGGGTTTCACAGGTTAGAAGATGTTCTTCAGTCATTTGATCTTCTTTGTTATCAAATGCTAGGCTTTGGCAATGAAGCCATTAGCTCTATTGCTCTCCAATATTTCTGTGTAGTGGATCCGGCAGGTAGGACTTCACAGGTTAGAAGATGTTCTTCAGTCATTTCCTCTTCTTTGTTGTCAAATGCTAGGCTTTGGCAATGAAGCCATTAGTTCTCTTGCTCTCCAATATTTCTGTGTAGTGGATCCGGCAGGTAGGACTTCACAGGTTAGAAGATGTTCTTCAGTCATTTCCTCTTCTTTGTTGTCAAATGCTAAACTTTGGCAATGAAGCCATTAGCTCTCTTGCTCTCCAATATTTCTGTGTAGTGGATCCGGCAGGTAGGACTTCACAGGTTAGAAGATGTTCTTCAGTCATTTCCTCTTCTTTGTTGTCAAATGCTAGGCTTTGGCAATGAAGCCATTAGCTCTCTTGCTCTCCAATATTTCTGTGTAGTGGATCCGGCAGGTAGGACTTCACAGGTTAGAAGATGTTCTTCAGTCATTTCCTCTTCTTTGTTGTCAAATGCTAGGCTTTGGCAATGAAGCCATTAGTTCTCTTGCTCTCCAATATTTCTGTGTAGTGGGTCCGGCAGGTAGGACTTCACAGGTTAGAAGATGTTCTTCAGTCATTTCCTCTTCTTTGTTGTCAAATGCTAGGCTTTGGCAATGAAGCCATTAGTTCTCTTGCTCTCCAATATTTCTGTGTAGTGGATCCGGCAGGTAGGACTTCACAGGTTAGAAGATGTTCTTCAGTCATTTCCTCTTCTTTGTTGTCAAATGCTAGGCTTTGGCAATGAAGCCATTAGCTCTCTTGCTCTCCAATATTTCTGTGTAGTGGGTCCGGCAGGTAGGGCTTCACAGGTTAGAAGATGTTCCTCAGTCATTTCCTCTTCTTTGTTGTCAAATGCTAGGCTTTGGCAATGAAGCCATTAGCTCTCTTGCTTTCCAATATTTCTGTGTAGTGGGTCTGGTAGGTAGGACTTCACAGGTTAAAAGATGTTCTTCAGTCATTTCCTCTTCTTTGTTGTCAAATGCTAGGCTTTGGCAATGAAGCCATTAGCTCTCTTGCTTTCCAATATTTCTGTGTAGTGGGTCTGGTAGGTAGGACTTCACAGGTTAAAAGATGTTCTTCAGTCATTTCCTCTTCTTTGTTGTCAAATGCTAGACTTTGGCAATGAAGCCATTAGCTCTCTTGCTTTCCAATATTTCTGTGTAGTGGATCTGGCAGGTATGGCTTCACAGGTTAGAAGATGTTCTTCAGTCATTTCCTCTTCTTTGTTGTCAAAAAGCTAGGCTTTGGCAATGAAGCCATTAGCCCTCTTGCTCTCCAATATTTCTGTGTAGTGGATCTGGCAGGTATGGCTTCACAGGTTAGAAGATGTTCTTCAGTCATTTCCTCTTCTTTGTTGTCAAAAAGCTAGGCTTTGGCAATGAAGCCATTAGCCCTCTTGCTCTCCAATATTTCTGTGTAGTGGATCTGGCAGGTATGGCTTCACAGGTTAGAAGATGTTCTTCAGTCATTTCCTCTTCTTTGTTGTCAAAAAGCTAGGCTTTGGCAATGAAGCCATTAGCCCTCTTGCTCTCCAATATTTCTGTGTAGTGGATCTGGCAGGTATGGCTTCACAGGTTAGAAGATGTTCTTCAGTCATTTCCTCTTCTTTGTTGTCAAAAAGCTAGGCTTTGGCAATGAAGCCATTAGCCCTCTTGCTCTCCAATATTTCTGTGTAGTGGATCTGGCAGGTATGGCTTCACAGGTTAGAAGATGTTCTTCAGTCATTTCCTCTTCTTTGTTGTCAAAAAGCTAGGCTTTGGCAATGAAGCCATTAGCCCTCTTGCTCTCCAATATTTCTGTGTAGTGGATCTGGCAGGTATGGCTTCACAGGTTAGAAGATGTTCTTCAGTCATTTCCTCTTCTTTGTTGTCAAAAAGCTAGGCTTTGGCAATGAAGCCATTAGCCCTCTTGCTCTCCAATATTTCTGTGTAGTGGATCTGGCAGGTATGGCTTCACAGGTTAGAAGATGTTCTTCAGTCATTTCCTCTTCTTTGTTGTCAAAAAGCTAGGCTTTGGCAATGAAGCCATTAGCCCTCTTGCTCTCCAATATTTCTGTGTAGTGGATCTGGCAGGTATGGCTTCACAGGTTAGAAGATGTTCTTCAGTCATTTCCTCTTCTTTGTTGTCAAAAAGCTAGGCTTTGGCAATGAAGCCATTAGCCCTCTTGCTCTCCAATATTTCTGTGTAGTGGATCTGGCAGGTAGGACTTCACAGGTTAAAAGAAGTTCTTCAGTCATTTCCTCTTCTTTGTTGTCAAAAAGCTAGGCTTTGGCAATGAAGCCATTAGCTCTCTTGCTCTCCAATATTTCTGTGTAGTGGATCTGGCAGGTATGGCTTCACAGGTTAGAAGATGTTCTTCAGTCATTTCCTCTTCTTTGTTGTCAAAAAGCTAGGCTTTGGCAATGAAGCCATTAGCTCTCTTGCTCTCCAATATTTCTGTGTAGTGGATCCGGCAGGTAGGGCTTCACAGGTTAGAAGATGTTCTTCAGTCATTTCCTCTTCTTTGTTGTCAAAAAGCTAGGCTTTGGCAATGAAGCCATTAGCTCTCTTGCTCTCCAATATTTCTGTGTAGTGGGTCCGGCAGGTAGGGCTTCACAGGTTAGAAGATGTTCTTCAGTCATTTCCTCTTCTTTGTTGTCAAAAAGCTAGGCTTTGGCAATGAAGCCATTAGCCCTCTTGCTCTCCAATATTTCTGTGTAGTGGATCTGGCAGGTATGGCTTCACAGGTTAGAAGATGTTCTTCAGTCATTTCCTCTTCTTTGTTGTCAAAAAGCTAGGCTTTGGCAATGAAGCCATTAGCCCTCTTGCTCTCCAATATTTCTGTGTAGTGGATCTGGCAGGTAGGACTTCACAGGTTAAAAGAAGTTCTTCAGTCATTTCCTCTTCTTTGTTGTCAAAAAGCTAGGCTTTGGCAATGAAGCCATTAGCTCTCTTGCTCTCCAATATTTCTGTGTAGTGAGTCCGGCAGGTAGGGCTTCACAAGTTAAAAGATGTTACACATTGTTGTGTAACCCTAAACCACTGTCTCTTTTTGAAAGAACAATTAATCTCGGAGAGCCAGAGGTAGACCTACAACAATATCTGGAATACCTAGTTAACCTTCCATAGTTAACCTTAACATTGCTGACCAGAGATAAACACACACACCTCCCACAGCCCTCAAGTCCTTGCGCCAATCATTGGCCAAGGCGGCCCCAAGGAAAGAGGGTCCCCCGTGAGTGGCACAGGCTCGCACCTACAACTGAATAGGTAGGCCACCCGCCGAGTGCACACTCTAAAATATCGACCAAGCAGATACATGGACTACGAGAAGGCTTTCACCCACTTTAACCATGCTGACGGCAAATAATTACAACTGACCATTAAAGGCAATGCCGATAATACAAACTAGATTTATATTTAGGTTTAGCAAGATAGCAGTAAGATATAATAGACTATCACCGACATGCATGCAAGTAATACTTGCAGTGACAATAAAACACCTAAACCTAAGACACAGCGCTACGGCGTGATAAATTACCTTAAACTTCCTAACAAATAACACCTGGAATCCTACCAAAAACCACCCAAAATAGGCAGCGGATTAGGCTGAGCTTCAATGTCAAGCCTGTAACCCTGCATCAGAAACCCACTCAGCTGAATCGCACTGCGAGACAGCTAAGATCATCTCCTGGAATGTGTGCGTGCTTTAGACGGTACCACATCACATTTCTCCTTCCCAATCCGGTGGAGGTTATTTAGTGGAGTAGTACCCTTGAGGTGAAGCCCACATACCCCACTGTGCCCTCCAACACAGTGGAAATCCATAAATGGATTTTTCCTCCACTCAAAAAAAAAAAAGAATTTGCTCTATGGACCCTTCCACTTATTTCATTCATTTTCTGATATGACCTAACGTTGCAGGACATTAATTAAAACTCTCTCTCTCTCCCTGCTTCTAATTACATTTAAAAACTATCAGTTTGCGCCTGGTTTGAACCTGTAGACCAGTGCTCAAACAATTCAGCCATTCAGACCAACTTTGGTTGCATTCTACATGGATGTTTATATGGAATTGTGTTACTGTTTATATCAGTGTTTCATACTTTCTAATTATCATAATTTTGAAGTAAATAGCAGCCATATTTTGCACTGGAAAATTATTCAATCCAGAAGGATTGTTTCTAAACAATAGCCTTTTGCAAAATTGTTTAAAAAACATTTTGTCTATGGACAGTTTCTGTGTACAAGCATGTGAACACTTAAAACATTTCTGAATTAAACCTCTTTCCAGTGCTAAATATCACAAAATAGTTTATACTGACTGGTTTGAAACTTGTAATTCCCGCTGTAAAGTTGGCAGTACTTCTCTCTAGTGTAATGTAGTGTCAACCGTGTTGAATTCTGCCACTGTATTGTATTTATTTCATCTTTTGAGACATGTTACACAATTTATAGGACACCAATTCAAAATCCAAATAAAACTATACCAAATTGTTTCCTCACACACATGTGCACACAAATGCATGGATACAAAGCTAAAACTGGAGTTCAAGGGATCACACAGCAACGTAAAATTTTTGGTATAAATACAATACTTACTATACTTACATGGTAGTATTAAAGAAAGTAAAAATGAAGCAGTAGCATTCAATTTTGGAAGGAAAACTCAAAGCTATTAAAAAGTAACTGGTACCATAAAACTTGCTACAAAGGCTGTTCAGTAAAGAATGATCACAAATTTTTTTTTGACAATGTTCCTTTACTCCTCATAATTTTGATGGTTCTTCTCAAAATAGTCTCCCCTGAATGTGATGCACTTGTCCCAGCATTTCTGTCAGTCTTCAAAGACATGCTGGAAACCATCTTTTGAGAGATCCTTCAAAATCGCCTCCGCGGCCTTCACCACTGCTTCTGATGATGGATAATGTCTCCCACGAAGACGTTTCTTCAAGTTAGGGAATAGAAAAAAGTCACATGGGGCTAAATCTGGACTATAGGGAGTGTGAGGGATGCACTTCACATTGGTTTCTGCAAGATAATCAGCAACAGCATTGGCAATATGCGGCCGCGCATTATCGTGGTGCAACATCCAGCATGCTTTATGGAAATGTGGTCTTTTGCGCCACCAACGTGTGGGTGGCACCCAATAAAATGTACAGTATTTCAGATAGTGATCTTAAGGTAATTTGTCAATTACAATAGCAGCAGTAATGTTGATGTTTTCTTCCGTAAGAGCAGTAACTGGAGCACCGGGTCCACCTTCCTTTGAAATTGATTGTCTCCGCTCTTTAAACATTTTGAACCACCTTCGAGCTGTGCTGTAGGGAAGAACAGACTCCCCATAGACGTCCTGTAATATTGTATAGGCCTCAACTGAAGATTTGTTGAGACGAAAGCAGAATTTCAAAGTTGCATATTGTTCCTCGCATGTTACCTCCATTGCAGCGGTAGGTGATACCGAACATGTTTGAACTTAGCACAAAAGTGAATCAAGAAGATATTGACACACTGCTTCACTCACACTGTTTATACACAGGACATGTTTCAAGAGCTTTTGCTCTTATCATCAGCTGGAACTCGAGCTCTTGAAAAAACAGTGTGAGTGAAGCAGTGTGTCAGTATCTTCTCGATTCACTTTTGTGCTAAGTTGTGCTTCACTGTCTCTACCCTTCTCTCAATTTTATACTTTGGATATCTGAACTTGCCTGGTTCTCACAGGCAGGAATCAGGAGTACCAACAATGAAACTACTACAGCGTGTTTGTTTCACATTAAGTTAACAGATTGAATTTAAGTGCGAAAAATTATGACCATAAAAAAAAATTATGATCATTCTTTATTGAACAGCCCTCGTACATGGAATTCATGACTTCAGATCCCACCTAGTTCATTTATGTTCCACCAGGTAGTTTAATCACATCAGAGTACACTGACAACTGACCTGATTTTTTGTGTTTAGAAGTGTGAAACAGTAAAATGAAACAATAAATTGAATGGCAGTTAAGCTGGATTTATAACAATTAAAAAACAGAACATGTTTCAGAAGTTATTGCTTTCATCCGCACCCTGGTAGTTGCAGAAGTGGTCATCTGGTATTCTTGTTATGAAACTATAATTTTGTCTCCAGTGTTACCAGTTGGACCCCAGGCGAGGAGAAAGTAGTAGCTTCTAAAACATGTTCTCTATTTAATTTCAAGTAAATGAAGGTAACAAAGGTGTCACAAATATGGCTGAAAAATCTCAAGTAATTAATCTGATGTTGGTCATATTCTAAAAATTAGTACTGTATGTGTGTTATCAATAGAGTCCAGATTTTTGTGTGCTAAAACGCTTAAAAATATTTACTTTTTAAGTAACTAAGCCGCCTGATGATAGAGCCTCAGAAACATGTTCCAGAAAAATTTTCAAGTAAGTGTTGTTTAGTGTCATTAATCGACTCTCTTTAAAGTTAATTTATCATAACTGTTTTCAACACTTCCAAGAAAGGAATTGCAATTTATAAAATACTTGATAAAAATATATAATAAAAACTTTTTTAAATTAAACAAACATCTAACATAAAAAGTTAACTCACCCATTGCTACTGTGGATGGACACTGATTGGAATTTCAGAGAATGACTAAAATCTTCTCCAAATTTTCCATCAGAAATCCATGCTTATTGTCACAAAATACTGCCTTATACTGAGAAAACGATTATCTATGTCACACAATGCAAACCTCACATATTAGAAACTGGGCATATCACTAACATGTACACCATCAACTTCACTTGTTCCTTGGCCTTCCAGAACTAGTGCTCTTTGCTAAGGGTTTTGTAACTTTTATTTATGCCAGACAAATTTCTAAATTTTTTCTTTAAGACTATGGCTTTCAAATTGGAAGGAATGACTTCTGGACTACAGATGACCTTGGTGTCAATATTTTCAGGATGACTATGTCCGAGAAACACTTCCTATTCATAAGGTGCATTTGTTTTAAAACAGTTGAAAACCGACACTAAAACACAATAAAACGTCATATGGATCCAGCAGATACATCGCGACTAACGGCATCACGAAAGTTGACACGCACAACGGAAGGTTAAATACATTAGGGTAGTATGTGAAAATAAGATGCTTTGGATGAGCATGACGAAACTAGCGATTCTGCTGGCATTAGAAAGTGGGAAATGTTTTAGTAGGTATGTTGAAAATGATGAAAAAATTTACAAACAACTTCTTGCTAGCTTCTAAGCAATTGTCACTTACAAATCATGTGTCAGTAGGCTGTTCAGTGAAGCTTTGCAGATCTTATGGCCAAATGATGTGAAGTACTACAATCAAAGTATAAAATTGAAAGAAGCGTAGAGACAGTGAAGCACAACTTAGCATAAAAGTGAATCGAGAAGATATTATTGACACACTGCTTCACTAACACTGTTTTTTCACAGGACATGTTTCAAGAGCTTTTGCTCTCATCAGCTGGAACTCGACTTGCTTTGTTCTTTATAGTTCACATAGTGAGTCGAGTTCCAGCTGATAAGAGCAAATTTCCCATAACTCTGGGCAGTGTATCGTCGTCGTCGTCACCATCATTAATATTAGCAGCAGCAGTAGTAGTATTACAATTATTATTATCATTATCATCAATATCTTCATCATTATCGTCTTGTCTTTTGAACTCACCAAAATAGTAATTTTCATCATTTTCTAGCACTTTATTACTTTCCTCTTCAACAACATCATGATCTGTATTGGTGTCCACAGATAGTGTTTCAGTTATTTTTTCATATTCGAAATCAGCTTCTACAAAATTATCAATCGACAGCGCATCATCATCGAAAATAAGGTGATGTACCTCCTCCAAATCCTCAGGATTTTCCAAATCATATACTTAACTCAGTTTTAAACTCATGATTCACAGTAATAAAGAAAGGCACTCTTATTTACTTTTCAAGAATGCAACCACATACATCAGCATTCTCTAGAAATGACATGGTTGGATCCAATAGCGGCGACAATTGTAACCTGTGTTGGCATGATGTATCTGACAGATACAACAGCACCCACGTGATAAAGTTTGCCTCGTTTGCAAACTTAGCATTAGGCAGAAATGGTTGAAACTTACAGGAAACAATAACAAAGGTATGATGGAAGATGTCCTGGCTTGGCAAGCTCTTACCTCTATTTATTGCCATAATAATGAAACAAACTTACGCCATGTATCTCACAGATACATACGCGACTAACGAAGGGTTAATGATTCATCATAGCACTTCAGCAGATAATTTTTCCAAAGAGTTGATTCATCAGGAGTGCTTATTATCCAAGTGTCTGGTAAAAAACCTTTTGAATTTGGGATTGTATACCTTATAAAGGGGTATATTGGCAGAAACAAGTCTGAATAACACAGTAAATTTCTCTTAACGTCAGATGAGGACAGAGTAGGTTCTCCTATAAGAACTTGCTCCGAAGAAATATGAGAGGAGGCTGCAATGTGTTTATTTCCAGATAAATGTATTATCTGTGATCACAGATCTATACTCACACGTTCCCCACAAGGTTGGCAAATAAAACCATACCAACTGTGGTAAATATGGATAGTCAACATGAAAAATTCAATGCCATGGCCGAGACTTGAACCACGGAAGCCAGGAGATCCGTGGTTCAAGTCCCGGCCATGGCATTGAATTCTTCATGTTGACTCTATCCATCAGGAACCTTTGCCTATATACGGCTAATGTAAGGAAATGATTGATTTCCATCAATTAACTGAATAATGTGGTAAATATGTTTTTGAATTCTAATACATATTGCTGTAAATGTTCAGGCACACTTGATCTCACTTTCCGCACATTAAATAAAAATAATTCATAACCTAAGATCAAAACCTTTACTACTTAAACCAGGCCCCAAATGAAACAGAAATGCAGTTATAAACTTTCAACTGTACAACATAGATTCACTGTTTATCACAGCTGCTCCAGGTGAAAGAGAAGGCATAATACTGCAGCAGATGTTGCAACATTTATCAGCTACTGCAGTTTTTGCATCATTTCCTTTTTGATTGCAAAAGAATTATTCAAATATGTATTTATCGTAAAAAGAGCAGAAATATTTATTTAAAATTATGGAAAAGTATACAAATATGGATTTGTTATAATAGTTTCAGAAATATTTACATAATTTGTTTTGTAAAATACGTGCCTTTTTATGAAATAAGATTTTGAATTTCAACTTGTGAACTCTCAATTGGGATAATAAACTTTGTTTTAGGAATGTACTTCTTGGGGAAAAAAGATGGTTTTGCATACAAATCTGGGCCCTGGTTATCAAATTAGTGGAATTATTTTAACTATGACAAAATCTGCTTATAACTACACTTTTCACTGCAGTACTCAAAAAATAAAGTACATTCCGTTCAATAAAATGTCAAATTTGTATTTTCCAACTTAATATGACATCCCAGCCCAGCTTTATCTGCCATTTTAGCCTATCTTTGAAAAGCAAGTTAACAATCTCTTACTTGATCAAGGAATCAAATATTTTTGACTCCCAACGCTTGTAGTAGTGAGACATTAGAGGAGATTTTCCAGTACTGGTACTCAAAATGAAAGCTTCCATTTTCATTAATAGAGGTCCTAAAGAATAATAATTTTTTGTTAATTGGTTCACCGCCTCAGCTCTTTTCTTCTCCATTTCGATAAAGTACATCTGAAATGACAAAATGCTTTTCATACAGTGTTCTAAAATAAATATGTTTGTATATGACTGCAATTTGAAGCAATAAGTACAAAAATAGAAATTAAGGCTGTTATAATAGAGGTCTGGATGGACCATTAACTGCATTTGGCTTAACAGCGACAGGCTTATAATATAAACATTTGATTTGTTACAATTAACATATGTATGTCACTAGGCCATAAATTGCTAAACATATGGTCTTAATTCAAATCATAGCACCATTTTGAAGAAAATGAAAATTAGTAAAAATGTTTTCATGTTCAGAGAAAATAAAAATGAAAGAAATTAATGTATTACATTTTTTATTATACTGGTCGCCAAACTGGAATGTGATTGACAGTTAGTAAGCACATGGAAAAACGCTGTAAATAAACAGGAGGGGATGATTACGTCATAATGGTTGTCATAGTAACCATTAGAAGGGCCAATTACAGTCGAGAGGTTTCCATGACAATGTTAGATGCTAAACCTTGGTTGCCAATATTTTAACATGTGCTTAGCATGCCTGCAGGCGAGCGAGTTATGCAAATGCTGATGTAAACACAATACCTTGGTTTTTGTTTCTCTTCTAATAACGCTGCATAAACAGAATGCCTTCACGTATATGTTGCTGTTATTTTATATAAGGTTACAACAGTTAGAGATGCTGTACTGGCAAGTTCCTTTGCATTTTGTAACAATTTCCCTTGGTTTACGTGTGTGTGAGTTCGTGTATCTGTGCGTGTGTTGCGATCATTTGCAATTGTGTTTAAATGAATGTTTAATTATGTCTAAAAATAGTGACAAGCGAAAACCTGAACGTGCTTGGGAACCAAATAAAACTATATTTTGTTAACGTATTCCAATTCAAGGACAGGCACGGGAAATATGAGTAATGTGCTCCGTGAGAGAATACTTGGAAGAGGAGAAATTGAAAGGGGAGCCTATTATTCCATTCTCTAAGGTGCTTGATAGGACTTCACGTGTGTAGGTATCAGAAAGAATACTGTGGTTAAGATTGGGAAAGAAAAGGATTTTAAAGAAGAAAATAAGGCATCAGGGTCTAAATTAGTAACTTCCGGGAAAAATGTAGGCAGCATTTCCCCACTTCAATAAGCATAAAAATGTCACAGGTAACATCTTATGTTACGATGGTCTTCACATTGATGTGTTCTTGCTTGCATGTTCTAGCATTTGCATGTAGATCCACGACTTTTCTATTGTCTTTGTGTATAGTATTATAAATAATAATAATAATAATAATAATAATAAATACCCATTGCAGTTGCAACTGAATCACCTTCGCACGTGTAACCCTATCGCACTCTCCACATGGCAGCAATAAGTGGCAACGTCGCCTCTCTCTCCATACGAAATGTCAATCACTTTCTAGATTGGCGACCAGTTATAGCTATGTTGAGAAACCTGGGACAGCACAATTATCACACCACAAAGACATTCACCCATAATAACAAGTGGCAGCGGCGGTGGTGGTTCTTTCATATAAAGGATAGTTTGGAGTGAGGGGATTTCTTGAAAACATTGAATGTTCCCTCCTTGGAAGACACTATGTACCAAATATGGTACTAAACTGACTTTTTGAATTAGTTGTTTTATCTTTTTAAAAGAGCACTTTATACATACAACTTACCTTCATTGAGAGTTTAACTGATTCTTCAGGTGGAATGCTAACACAAAACATATCCAGCTGTTCTATTGATTTAATTCTTGCAGTAAGCTCATGATTAATCTGGGTGATACGTTCAACTTGTGAGGTCAATGCTCTTAGATGCTGATGACACTTCTCTGCCCAGCTTCTTATATTCAAGGAATTCCAGGTTAATCTCACTGCTCCTGGCTGAATAAAATCCTCAAGGACTAACAAATTATCTTTCAGAAATTTTACCTGTAAAAGTAGAGCCAAACAATTCTATCCAGGTTCAGAAATCCCTAAATGATTGCTATATTTTTATCAATAAATTATTTTGTTACCTCAGCTGCACTTAGTTTCTCCACTCTCTTGTTATACTCCTCAATAAAATTAGACACAGCTTTTAAATCGTAACGAAGCTGCTCTTTCAGATTACAAATATTGCGGATTTCAGCATGCAAACTGATGCCCATGAATTCCAACAGCTCTGCTTCAACTATTACATCGAACACTTCAGGCAAAAAGTTAACCTAGAAATGTTAATTTTTCATTGATATCAGAAAGTAAATACCTATGCAAGGATTGTACAGATTGGTGACAATGGTGAAAATATAGCTGCCCTTGCCACAGTTAAAGCATAACAAATAAATTTTATGAATGAATTATTTATTGTGCATATTCGAAAATTTTACAATTTTTTTTACAATTTACAACTTTAGGTTACATATATTTGTCTTTACCTTGTTGCTACCTTGGCTTACATGACACCCTGGTCTTCTGCTCTTAACCTCCATGTCTCCTTGTTACTTAATTAGTCCTATTCTTTCCCCTCATCTTCCTTTCTTATATTCTTTACATTTATTTGTCTTTACCTTGTTACTACCTTGTCTTACATGACACCCTGGTCTTCTGCTCTTAAGCTCCATGTCTCCTTGTTATTTAATTAGTCCCATTCTTCCCCCCTCATCTTCCTTTCTTATATTCTTTACATTTATTTGTCTTTACCTTGTTGCTATCTTGTCTTACATGACATCCTGGTCTTCTGCTCTTAACCTCCCTGTCTCCTTGTTACTTAATTAGCCCCATTCTTCCCCCCTCATCTTCCTTTCTTATATTCTTTACATTTATTTGTCTTTACCTTGTTGCTACCTTGGCTTACATGACACCCTGGTCTTCTGCTCTTAACCTCCCTGTCTCCTTGTTACTTAATTAGCCCCATTCTTCCCCCCTCATCTTCCTTTCTTATATTCTTTACATTTATTTGTCTTTACCTTGTTGCTATCTTGGCTTACATGACACCCTGGTCTTCTGCTCTGCCAGTAGCTCTTAACCTCCATGTCTCCTTGTTACTTAATTAGCCCCTTTCCTCCCCCCGACCCCTCTTCCTTTCTTATATTCTTTACATTTCTTGACCATTTTTCTTTTACTTTCTGTAAGAACTCACCAATACTTCTTACCTTCTTTTCCTCCCTTCCTGATAACATTTTTATAGCTACTATCCTCTTTTCTACTTTCTCCCATTTTTCCTCCCAAACCTTTTCTCTCCATATTGCAACCTCCTTGCATTCTGTTACATAATGTTCTATGCTTTCTTTTTCCCCACACAATTCACAAAACACATTTTTGACCAAAATTGGATTTGCCCATTTTTCGTTCTATACAAAAATCGAAACACTTTTTTTTTTTTTTTCAAGAGTGTGGCCAAAATGTACAAATTCTCAGTAGCATTTCTGATTGAAAATCTATTTTTAGTCTGTTTATGAACACTTCGTCACTTATATTTTTATATTATTGAGGGACTAGTTTCGGAAGCCATTGCTTCCATCCTCAACCTCTCTCCAACTGTATGGAAAAGTGTCAATAAACTGACTACAAATAGTATTTTAATTAATTTTGACATCACTGTACTAAATTCCTCCAATGATGCATAACATTTCTGATGTTTTAAAAGTTATCTTTATGAAAGTGTTAGTATAAATATAAACATTTTTACATACCTATTCAATGTAAATGCAAGAAAATGGCTCAATAGTAACTCAGAAGACAAGAAAATCATAGGTAATCACATAAATTAACAGAATACACTAAATATAGAATATGATATAAAATGACAACAAAGTCTAGCTAATAAATAATTTCATCTCTTAATCTGGGACTCAAAGTTTATATGCAAGACAACAGAGCAGATTGTTTATTGACATGTTCTATAGCCAGGACTTAAAATCTGGACCCACATAGGTGGGATCGACGCTGGGCACATTCCCTGACAAGAAACCAGAATGCAATGCTCCAGACCACAGTGCAGGAGCATTTGTTAATTATAGCATCCCTTTTTAACAAGTGGCCATTTAATAAATTTATTTCATACTACACCTTTAGTTGCTTCATACTGCTATCCCATTTAATTTACTTCTATATTTATTTAATTTGATAAATTAATATTTAATTCTTTACTAATCCTCATTTAACTAATTATTCATTCTTGTTATTTCAACTCCCAAGATTACTTAGTTACATTCTTTATTACTATCACCTTTTCTCTCAGCTTATTTCTTTTATTTAATATCTAAACTCATTAATTACCACATTAAATATTAATCCAACATTATTTATTCCTTTAATACAAGGGGCGTCCAGAAAGTAAGTTCCGTTTCAATTTATCTCCGCTGCAGCGCTGCGATCGCAGTTCCGCACATGCGCGGTAGACGCTCTGTGTCAAGGAGAAGAAATGTGCGCCATTGTGAGATCGCTGTCAGCCACGTACGCATTGTTGTGCTTGTTTACAATGTCGGTGTTGATTGAAAATCCCACCACTTGCGAGACACTTAGGATATTACGCTGTGCAATACAGAATATGCACCGAGGAATGCTGTCAAAAGGTGTTGTGTTTCTCCACGACAACGCACGACCACACATTGCAAATGTGATGAAAATCATCCTACAGGGATCTGGCTGGGACGTGTTTGACCATCCCCTGTACAGCCCTGACCTCGCTCCTAGCGACTTTCATCTGTTTTTGCATCTCAAATCTTTCCTTGGCAGTCAACACTTCAACAATGACGAAGAGCTGAAAGAAAATGTTTCCAACTGGTTGAAGACACAGGCGGCAAACTTCTATGAAGAAGGTATAGAAAAACTTGCGCCTCGCTATGACAAATGCCTGCAAAATTTCAGCAGTTATGTGGAAAAGTAGTTTAAGAGTTGTAGAATTTTGTGCAATAGTTTTTCTGTATCTGTACACAATTTAATTTTATTACCAAACAGAACTTACTTTCTGGATGAACCTCATATATTTATTATTATCTAAACATTTACAGTCGTTCTAATCTTAAATTCTTATAAATGTTCTAACAGTTTTTTAATAATTCCATTTCCTTTCTTTGGGTTATTATTTGTCAGCAAATTTAATTATTTATATCCTGTATAAAATACTTTTTAGTCCTAATATCCATCCTATTTCTCTATATTTTTTACCTTTACCTTTAATCACATCTGTAATATTTTTATCTTCAATATTTAAAATCCAGTAATCACTTCCTTTCTTCTACAAGGGGCATCCAGAAAGTAAGTTCTGTTTCAATTTATCTCCGCTGCAACGCTGCGATTGCAGTTCCGCACATGTGCAGTAGATGCTCTGTATCAAGGAGAAGAAACGTGCGCCATTGTGAGATCGCTGTCAGCCACGTACACTTTGTTGTGCTTGTTTACAATGTCGGTGTTGATTGAAAATCCCGCCGCTTGTGAAATCAGATCTGTGATTCGTTTTCTGAATGCTAGCAGTGAAACCAATTGAAATTTATAGGCAAATTTGCAATGTCAAAGGGTGTTGTGTTTCTTCACAACAATGCACCACCACACACTGCAAATGTGACGAAAAACATCCTACAGGGATTTGGCTGGGACATGTTTGACCACCCCCGTACAGCCCTGACCTCGCTCCTAGCGACTTTCATCTGTTTTTGCATCTCAACTCTTTCCTTGGCGGTCAACACTTCAACAATGACGAAGAGCTGAAAGAAAATGTTTCCAACTGGTTGAAGACACAGGCGGCAAACTTCTACGAAGAAGGTATACAAAAACTTGAGCCTCACTATGACAAATGCCTGCAAAATTTCAGCAGTTATGTGGAAAAGTAAGAGTTGTAGAATTTTGTGCAATAAATAATTTTTCTGTATCTGTACACAATTTAATTTTATTACCAAACAGAACTTACTTTCTGGACCTACCTTGTATTTTACATTTATTTAACTTACTATTCTGTTTCATGTTAACTTTGCTAACTTATACTATTCCATTCTCATTATCAGATATTTATCCAATCTTTCCCTACTTCTCACTTTCTACTTCACTTCTGTTCCATTCACAGTCTTCTTCCCAGGTAAAGTAGTTAGCTACATTCTTTCCCCCAAATTTTGCCTCGGCTCTCATATGCCCCTCTTTACCATCTGTACTTATTCCATCTCACTCTCCTCTTAACTCTGATCTGATCTCTCCTCTTCTCAACTGCTGGCATATTGTTCCATCTCACTTGAATATACTATTTTCTTCTCCTTCCTCTCCTCCTCCTTCTGCTTTGTTGCTTCTCTAAACTTTTCATAGTATATCGAGATTTAACTGTATTGGAACACAGTTGCATAGTATCTTTATGCAGCTCATTATCCCTTCTAATTGGTCTATCCTCCTCCTAAAAGAGAAAGTATAAATATCAAAGCCACTTTTCTATGAATTATATTGATCAAATATATGAAAAGGTAGAGACTAGTACTAAGAATAGCAGCCATCATCTGTTATATAAAACAAACAATAGCAGGAATATACCAGGGCAATTGATTACTCTTATTCTTTCGAAGTGCAGTCCTTGTGCAATGTAGTAACTTATATAAACAAACCCCTTTCTCTAACGCTTATCAGGTTTGTATTCCAGCAAACAATACAATATTGAGAAATACCATTTTTAAGATTTAATGATTATAAGGAAGGAAATTGATCATTTTTCCACATTAGCCATGAGTAGGCGATGATTTGCATAGGTAGAGTCCAACTGAAAGGCTGACTGTTTTCAATTTGACTCTACCTATTCAAATCATTGCCTACACATGGCTAGTTTGGAAGAATGACTAGTTTCCATCAATTTACCTAATAGTGGTAACTAGGAGGGCTGTTCAATAACGAATGATCATAATTTTTCCCACTAAAATTCAATATTATTATATTCTGTTAGCTTAATGTCCAACAAACACGCCGTAGTAGTTTCATTGTTGGTACTCTTGGTTCCTGGCTGTGTGAACCAGGCAAGTTCAGACATGTTCACTATCGCCTACCACTGCAATGGAGGTAACATGCAGTTAAAGTTGATGTTAGAGGAAGATCCGGAGTTTCTTTCAAACATAATCACTGCTGATGAAACTTGGCTACATCATTTTGATCCTGAGAGTAAACAGCAAAGCTCAGTGTGGAAATCTCCTTCATCACCAACCCCCAAAAAAGCAAAAGTGGTTGCTTCTGCTGGGAAAGTTATTGTCATCTCATTCTTTGATATTCATGGAATGGTTTATCAGCATGTTGTATCTGCATACACATCAGTAACTGGACAGTACTACAGGGATGTCCTGAAAACATTGCAAGTCCACATCAGGCGCAAAAGACCACATTTCCATGAAGCAGGCTGGATGCTGCACCATGATAAATGTGCGGCCACATATTGCCAATGTTGTTGCTGAATATCTTGTAAAAATTAACATGAAGTGCATCCCTCACCCTCCCTATAGTCCGGATTTAGCCCCATGTAACTTTTTTCTATTCCCTAACTTGAAGAAACGCCTTCGTGGTAGACATTATCCATAATCAGAAGCAGTGGTGAAGGCTGCAGAGGCGATTTTGAAGGATCTCTCAAAAATGGTTTCCAGCATGTCTTTGAAGACTGGCAGAAATGCTGGGACAAGTGCATCGCATTCAGGGGAGACTAATTTGAGAACGGTCATCAAATTATGAGGATGAGTAAAGGTACTTTGTCAAAAAAATTGTGATCATTCTATATTGAAAGCCCTAGTATGAAGCCTGGGACTTAAGTACAGCATAGTAAGTCACCACAAAAGGTGCATATCTCATTGTATATTAGAGACCCTAGTAGTTTACTGGGAAAATACGAGTCAGTTGGAGAATTTAATGTCATGCTGGCAAGTTGGCCACAGTAACTCAGTGGTTAAGAGCAACCAATTTGAATCTATGGTTCAAATCCTGGCCATGACATTGAATTTTTTAATCTGACTCTACTTAGATTAAAAGGAACTCAGTTTTTCTTTTTTTTTTGGTGTATGATTTTATTATTATTTAATTAACATCCTCCAACTTAAGTGATATGAAAATGTGTGAATGAAGCTCAATCGAACACAGGGTACATAGAGCTGAGTTATCCAACATTCATCTTTCAGGACAAGGGAAAACTCCGAAAAATACCTTATAGAGAAAACTCACCCTGACCAAGATTCAAACTCAGGACCCTTGAATGTCAGGCAGACATGCCATCGCTATGCTAGACAGAAGGCTCGCATGTATGCAGATGAAAAAGAAGGAAGAACACAAAAATGAAAATTTGGGCAGTTATCAAACTGTATTAAACACTTAAAACTTAGAACTCCACTGATGTCAACAGTACAAAACAGGAACATTTTCGACACAGTCCCATCCTCAGCTGAATTAGCTTCACTTTTAACATTCTATTCAAGATAGTGGTGACAGGTGTTTCATCTTTAGGCCATTCCTCTGTTTTTCATAGTTATCTGAGAAAAAACGACACAGAGCATGACTTTTTTTGCTCAGATCAGTCAATCGGAACTAGCAACATAGGTGGAAATCAAGATAGTCAAAGAAATGCAAAGGTAAAGGTGAACTTTGACAATGAACTATGCTGCCGTAAACAAAGCGAACAGATAGCATCGCTACACAAGATAATAGAAAGCTTTAGAAAAGATCTTCAGGAATCCAGTGAAACAATTAACAAGCTTCGAGAGGAGAATAAACAACTAAAACTAGGAGATATCAGAATGAAGAAGAAGGTACATAGTAACAAAGTATAGTAATAGAAATGTAAGTAGTGTACTACACATTTTGTAATTCAATGGGCTACCCACCAATTAATGGCCTGGGCCAAATACTGGTGATCAGCTCAACAATTGTAATAGCTTAGTACACAAATAAAAAAAAAAGTAACAAAGTTAATGCACGACAAGACGTAAACGAGGAACACGTGGAGAAAAGCGATGAATGGAGATGCGCAAACAAGAGGTCAACGGCACCAAGAAAGCTCCAGATAAATGAAAGGAACGATATCTGTCTGCAAAATTGTTTCCAATTACATGAGTAACAAAATTTGACCAGGCGATAACTTAGCCTGCTCAAACCATGTTCCTTTGCACACGGACTGCGTCACCTATGTCTGGGGCATTTTTGCAGAGGTTCGCTACAAGTTTTACATATCTTTCTCATGTTGGCTGCAACAAAAGAACTGGCTGGTAGTCTGCTTGCGTGTGTTTCTACATGCACCTTTGGACCTAGAAAATATTCTTGCATTGCACAAAAAAAAGTTTCGCCTATATTTTCTCCCAGATGACAAGCTCCCTATGTTTTTGTACATATTTTAGTAATTTGGTGCTATCTTCAATCTCATGATTTTCAGACCAGAAATAAGCTGCTATTGCGGACTTATCATTATTTTTGTATCTTAAGTGCCTGAAATGTTCATCTTCAATCTCATGATTTTCAGACCAGAAATAAGCTGCTATTGCGGACTTATCATTATTTTTGTATCTTAAGTGCCTGAAATGTTCTTTCTTCCTAGAGCCTATGTTTCTTTTTGTCTTCCATATGTAAATTGTTTCACAGTCTTTACACTTAATCTTGTGAACGCCTGATTTTTCTTCTGGTTTTATCTTATCTGTATTTGTTTTATTTTTATTGTTGTTGCTGTTAAGTAGGTTTTTAATGTTGTAATTGTTTTTTGGTGCCAGTGGTATATTATATTCCTTGAATATTTTTTGAAACATTTTTGTGGCCCAGGGATGGTATGAAAATTTAGGAAATCTAATTTCTTGTTTCATTGGTGAAAGAGCTGTGATCTGTTTTAATTTTTTTTGAGGTTTGAATGCTTGTTTTTCTTTTCCCCTCCTGTTTCTTGAAACCATCATTAAAACCTGGAAATGAAGTTTCTGGAACATTCAGGGCCTGAGATACTGTCATACGTGTTTGACCTAAATCTAGACAATCGATGATTCTATCCTTCAGAACAGGGTCCAGTTGACATCTTTGTGGCATGTTGGTGTCTTGTAAACACTTTGCGAAGCAACTACTCTATGTTCACAATGGCAGAACAATAATGAATGAGCCACACACTGGGTCTGATACTGCAGTATTGGTTTGTTGCTCTGGTTTTGTTGACCTTTGAAGCGTGAACCCACTATCAGAGATCACCAGTAAGGGGAGGTACCCACTGTAATAATGTTTAATGGTGCTCCCTCACCATTTGCCCTTTCAGTTCTGTTTTCCAAATTATGCTTAACTTATGGACACTAGTGTAGATTTACCAAGAAAATCCTCTTTTGCTGCATTTCAAATGATCATGGGACATGACTGCTTGAATAAACATCTTTTCAGAATTGGAATGCCAGCATCTACAAATTATTTATTTTGCATGTACATGAAACATTTAAAAATTTGTGAATCCCTTGCCGCACGTGTGCACACATACATATACTTTTTGTGTAGTAAAATTTTGTCTTATCTCTTATGATTGAATAGTTACACAAAGAAACTCAGAATGAAGAGGACTTCTGAGGTCATACCCTGAAAATTCATGACAGATTTCATTTGTCAAAAAAATATCTTAAACATTATTTATCTATGTTAAAACATTAACCCGTGGCGAAAAAGCCCATACTGGGCCAACCTGACTGCTGGCCTCATGCCCACTTACGCAAGGTAGAGATGGGCGAGCATCCGAACAATACAGGAAGGAGATGTGGTCAGCATCTCAGCACCCCCAGTTTTCTAGAGCAGGGTTCGCTACCTATCATAGCTCCTGAATTTCGTCATGATGCTGAGTGGGCAAGGTCCTGTACCCAGGACTTCAAATCCACACCGTTATCTATGTGCAAATTAAAATTGTTAACTGGAATTTTTGAGAAAATCAACATTTTCCATGTAAAGGATAGTTAGGGTTACGGAGATTTTTCAAATCTGCATGTTGCTTCCTTGCAACAAATTTGATATTTAATCAATTTTTCTTTTTTGAGTTATGCTGTTCACTCACACACACTAGGCTTTTCCAAAAACACATTTTTACAGGTTGAGAAGGCCCAAAAACATATGTTTTCAGTAAAATATCAACATGAATTTTTGTGTGGAATACAATACTTTACCCTCTTGTTATACTTAGTAGAGGAAGTAACAGTGGCCCTTTTTTTGTTCAGGAGAACTTAAAATAGGTATTTATGATGAAATATTACATAAAATTCTCTAGTGAAGGACTTGAGTACCTGAAAGCAAAGCTTCTTCTCTATAAGGGAGATCTTCTTGCCAGTTAGATCACTGCCAGCTTCCGTCTTGCTGACTGCTGAAGGTCTAACACTTTCAGCTTTGGATGACATAATATCAGACACTGCACCATCACCTCTATCTAATCTAGAAGACTGCATCATCTGAGCTGTTGATGCCACAAGACGTTTCTGGCTGCGCGATTTAGACCTCTCTGCGAGGGCGTCAAAGTTATAAGTGACCTTCACTGCCTGCTCTGAAAAACAATTGTCAGATGAAAATATTACCATTCAAATCTACTCTTCCTGCTGTCATGCAACTTAATTTATGTACTACTTTCATATAAACTTTGGGCTCTTCCTTCTAATATGCGATGCGACACAATTTTTTTTTAATTCCTTCAAACTTTTTTATGTTTTTATATACAACCATGATTTTTAATACAATTTATTTACTTTTAGAGCAATTTCGTGTTGGAGAGCATTCTTTTAACGTTATTAATTGTTTATTTACTATGTAATGTAGCCATACTGAAGAATTCAGTGCAGCCAAACTATGCTTGTTTCTCCACTGAACACAATGCTGCCAAGTCTTACTTGTCCCAAAATTACACTACCTAGCAGACTAAATGTATGAGTTCGCAGACTATATGGGACTGGGTTGGTTACTGCCGCAAAGTGTGCATGTCAAATGACACCAAGTATACTTGCAAGGGGGAAAATTGACGGTCCCAGTTACGTCATTCAAATCGATGAATGAAAAATTGGACGACGCAAGTTTTATCGTGGGCGCTGCAGTTAGACTGTAGAGCATATTTGCATCCTTCCTGTTGTTAGGGCATATTGTCATCCGCACCTCATTCGTTTCCACATCGATCATTCCCAAGATTCAGTTGTCCTCTACGATGCACCCACAATGAAACTTGTGTCGTCCTATTTTGTATTCGTCGATTTGAACGGCGTGACCGGGACCGCCAATGTTCCCCCTTGCAGTATACTTGGTGTCATTTGACATCACGCACACTTTGCGGCAGTAGCCAAACCAGTCCGATACAGTCCGTGAGCTCATACAGGTTTTTCCTACGGAGCACTCCATTATCGTCGTGTCATAAGATTGTTTATGTGCAATGCAGTCCATGAATAACAAAATTTAACTGGACAATAACTTAGCCTGCTCAAACCATGTTTCTTTGCACACTGACTGCGTCACCTATGTCTGGGGCATTTTTGTAGAGGTTGGCTACAAGTTTTACATATCTTCCTCATGTTGGCTGCAATGCCAGAACCAGCTGTTCGTCTGCTTGCACATGCGTATACGTGCACCTTTGGACTTAGGAAATATTCTTGCATCGCACAAAAGAAAGTTTCTCCAAACTTTGATTCTGATTCTCGTCAAACTACAAATAGACACTCTCACAATACATTGTTTGCAGGCAGTTTCATATTGTTACCCAAACGGCAAGCCCATGATGCCGATCAATAAATGTAGGCCAGCGGAGGGAGGGGAGACTCAGGGGTGGCTGGGTCTTCGTTTACCCCTCCTCCTGCCGCTCGAAGCAGCACGAAGCTTCGAGAATGTTTTTGCACTCCATAAAAGGAAGTCTCGGGAAACTTCGGGCCGATCAATACCAGCGAGGCAAGAGTCAGTCGAGCAGAGTGAGTTGTGGCGTGCGGTGCGTAAGGAGCGCCCAGTGTACGTGGAAAGACGAACTGGCTTAGTTTTAATTGTGTACATTATGAAATTGTAATTGTGACATTAGAATAAGGTGGAAATAAAGAACATTTTGAGTGGTGTAATTGAACTTTTTAATTTTACGAACCCACAAAGTCACAATATCAATGGGATCAAAATGATTTTACCCAATAAATTCTAAGCAATTAAGAGCAAATTAGTACTCAAAAATATAACAAATACATCATTAACCAATTTTCTACTACAAATAGTGTAAATCTAGATTCAAATCTAGGAAAATAAATTAGCAATGGAACTATTGTACCATTGTAAATAGTTACATCTAATTGAAAAAAATTATTTGTAGTCAGTTTTCGACACTTCGACAGTTATATTTTTATATTATTGAGCGACTAGTTTCGGAAGTTGTTGCATCCATTAAAACAAATAGTTTTTTCCATTAATTTTGACGTCACTGTTACTAAATTCCTCCATTCACGCTTAACACTGTTAGTCCAATATTCTTACACAGGAAAAAATTGACAAAATTAGTGCAATATTCAAATGCTCTCCAAAGAAGTGTCCAAGATATATAAGTGGATGTTTCAAAGGTCTTTGTTTATAGAGCTGCTAAATTCTACAGAGTGATTATTTTTCATGAATAACATTGACAAATTACAGATACCATTTAAAACAAGGTTAACATTAATAGTGGTCGATGACTTATATAAAGGAAGAGCCGGGTTCTTTACCCGTAACACCGAAAACTAAAGGTTTATTATATTATCTCCTCAATTTACAGTTTTAGTTAAATAGCCCTGTACTGCTAATAACAGTCAGTTAACTAAATTAATTTTAGGAAGATTATCCAGATTTATTAAGCCTAGTAATTCTATCCTTTTCTTACACAAAGCTTCATATTCAAAGATTATATGAGAGTCTGTTTCTTCCTGTTCATTAGCTAACCTACATATTGGTTCTTCTTTAGTGCATGTTACTATTACACACGAGTAACACGTGATGTGACAGCATTAGAATGAAAACCTCTTGGTGCAGTAAATACCGTGTATATACCAGAAACATTTCTTTAGAACATTAAAATTACTTACTTTTTGCTCTAGGATCATCAATAATCTTCAGAATGTTGGTCTTCATCACAGATCTCACAAGTGGCAAAGCTTTGGCTTCCCACTGACTGAATTGTAGCTCTTCAAATTTCTTCATTTCTTTCACCAAATTACCATACATTCTGAATGCCTACAAAAAGTGTAATGCAAAGATAAATCAACACAACTTAGATACCTAATCCTATTTCAGGTTCAATATTTAATACATTAGTAAGCGAGGGCCTGTACACCAAGTTTTTGGGGATTGTCATTGATTCCTAGTTCAACTGGACAGAGCATATCAACTTTCTAGCCAACAAATTAAGTCATATAATTGTTAAATTATAGATGAATCGTATTTATTACACATCAGCTTCTTATGTACCTATATTGAGGACATGTTTCGTGAACCATCGTTTGCATCATTGGCTCTAATGCGACATTTGAGTTGCATTAGAGCCGATGATGCAAACATGGTTTGCAAAACATGTCCTCAATATAGGTACGTAAGTGAAGCTGATGTGTAATAAATACGATTCATCTATAATTTTATAATTATTTCGCTTCACTGTGGTGTTCTGATACAGTTAAATTTCAATATATATGTTATGCTATAACGGTGCTAGCTAAAACGTGCAACTTAGACGTCTTAAAAACAGGGTATTTTTGCTATGTATATTCAGTAACGAAATTTGGAATCCTCTTTTGTGGATCTTCCAACTGCATTAATGTGTTCAAATTACAAAAGAGAATAATGAGATTAATCAAACAAGTTAACCAATGTACTCTAAGTAAACCACTTTTTTAAGATCTAAAAATTCTACCCTTACAAACATTTTCATTCCTACATGAAAATAAAAGGATCTTTAAACTTAACAATGAATAACATTCATACAATACACGAATTGTAACATCAATCAATCTGCAACAACAAAAAGTTTGAATTCAGTTTCCCATAAAGTTGTTAACTTATATAATAAAATTCCAGAGACCATCAAAGTTCTGCAGATCAAAACATTTAAAAATAAAGTTAAAACCTTTTCTTAAAATATAGGTTTTATTCACTTGATGAATTCATGAATACCCAATTTTAACTACCATTTGCACTAAACGACTTGTTTTTTAGAATTAGATATTAGTAAATAAGCCATCCATCCCAGTTTTTTAGCCTCGAAATTTCTTTTGTTCCATGGATCCTGTTCATCTGGGAGATGAACTTCATCTCAAGAGCAAGCTTGACAACAACCTCCAAGACCAAGATTGTACTTACACATCTTCTGTATTTTATCTATTAGTATCCATAGTTCAGTAATCACCTCAGTTGTATATATAATGTACATACAAATCTAATGCAATTGTATACCTGACTGAGGTATACTGAGGTTTCCCTCGGTCATTAAGGCAAATGCTGGTTGCCTCGGTGCAACCTTGTACAACGGCTATTCAATAAAGAATGATCACAATTTTTTTTTGACAACGTACCTTTACTCATCCTCATAATTTTGATGGTCCTTCTCAAAATAGTCTCCCCTGAATGCGATGCACTTGTCCCAGCATTTCTGTCAGTCTTCAAAGACATGCGGCAAACTATTTTTTGAGAGATCCTTCAAAATCGCCTCCGCAGCCTTCACCACTGCTTCTGATGATGGATGTCTCCCACGAAGGTGTTTCTTCAAGTTAGGGAATAGAAAAAAGTTACATGGGGCTAAATCCGGACTATAGGGAGAGTGAGGGATGCACTTCACGTTGATTTTTGCAAGATATTCAGCAACAACATTGGCAATATGCGGTCACACATTATCGTGGTGGAGCATCCAGCCTGCTTCATGGAAATGTGGTCTTTTGCGCCTGATATGGACTTGCAATGTTTTCAGGACATCCCTGTAGTATTGTCCAGTTACTGATGTGTGTGCAGGTACAACATGCTGATAAACCATTCCATTAATATCAAAGAATGAGAGGATCATAACTTTCCCAGCTGAAGCAACCACTTTTGCTTTTTTGGGGGTTGGTGATGAAGGAGATTTCCACACTGAGCTTTGCTGTTTGCTCTCAGGATCAAAATGATGTAGCCAAGTTTCATCAGCAGTGATTACGTTCGAAAGAAACTCCGGATCTTCCTCTAACATCAACTTTAACTGCATGTTACCTCCATTACAGCGGTAGGCGATACTGAACATGTCTGAACTTGCCTGGTTCTCACAGACGGGAACCAGGACTACTAACAATGAAACTACTACGGCGTGTTTGCTTCACATTAAGCTAACACAATATAATAAGATTGAATTTTAGTGCGAAAAATTATGATAGTAAAAAATAATGATCATTCTTTATTGAACAGCCCTCGTATTATTTCTTGAAATCTTTTTATATATTGTATGCTAATGTTTGATTTAGCTTTTTTGGGGGGTGTGGGCGGCAAAGCCCATATTCTGTATGAATTTCCTTGGTGAATAAATCTGAAATACAAATTAATCATCCTTTGATTCATTCATCAATAGTCGCCTCAATGGAAATCTTTACATTTTAAATGCAAGGAAAATCTTTACATAGACAATTGTCTCTAGGACTATCCAACAAAACCAATTTTACAAATGCTTATCTCAATTAACATGAAATAAAAGAATCATCTGTTGTAAAAAATTGAGAAAGTTATGGATATGCACCACATCAGAGTTTTAAGAATATCGACCACAATCCTAAGATACTCTAGAACTTGTCGCTTATCTCAACTTACCTCTTGTCTATCAACAGATGTATCTAGTTCATGGATATTTTTGAACAAGAGGACTGGACTTTTGAGCTTGCAGAACAACATATTCTCCCAAAACACTGATCCTGAAACTGGAGGATGGTCCCTTAGTAAAGGAGGGTTTCGTCTACCAACCTGGTAACAACACAATATTTCAATTAAAGCACATTCAGGAATGAATACATGGGCTCTTTCATAAGTATGCAATAATGCAAATAAAACAACTGTTTTTTAAAAATGCTTGAACATGTTAAACGTAACATTTTGAAACAAATATTTTATAGATAAAACATTTTCAGCTATTAGTGTAAAGGGATGCGAGAGCCCCTAGTGGTCTACC
This sequence comes from Mantis religiosa, assembly GCA_030765055.1. Lineage (NCBI taxonomy): Eukaryota > Metazoa > Arthropoda > Insecta > Mantodea > Mantidae > Mantis > Mantis religiosa. Next base: position 4,351,739 of record CM060956.1, read on the forward strand.
AGGGAAATATACGAGTCAAACGGAGAATTTAATGTCATGACGGCAAGTTGACCATGGTAGCTCAATGAGTTAGAGTGACTGGAGGGAAACCAGGAGATGCGTGGTTCAAATCCTGGCCAAGGCATTGAATTTTTCATGTTGACTATCTATCAACAACCTTAGCTTATATATGGCTAGTGTGAAGAAATAATTAATTTCCATCAATTAAGTAAAATGACAAAATATTTGTTTATTTTTTTCTAAAAGGTAGTAATGTTACAAATGGTTTGGTTGTTATGGGAAAAGCTCACTCTCTATATTACGTAAATGTTTGAAATGCAGAGTATTTATTACAAGAACCTGGTAGTATGGTAGTAAGGATCAAATATGTAGCACAAGAGTGATTGAAAAAGAAATCACAATTATGTTAGACTATATATAAACAGACTTGCCAAACATCTTGTATTTTAAAGTATTTCCTAAATTTGAATAAGAAGAAATCTTGCATTAGCTTCACGTAGGATATCAAAAATCGCATATTTCATTATAAGTTTGAAGTTTGCATTTTAAAATATGTGCATGTATGTCAGTAATGCATAGTCACACTGTAACATGGTCATTTCACAGTGTGTGGATCATGTTGTCTTAGGATCCAAAGATGGAAAACATTTATTGGCTTGTGGTGCTTCCATTCACTATTACTGTACCTTCCCGAACAGAAAAATGGAGAAAAGTATTGAAGGTTTTCATTTTCATTCATCCTCGTTTTCAGAACTTACTGTCTGCAAAGTAAGTTTCAGAATGTGATACATGTTATGTGTTTGGAGGAATTTAGTAACAGTAACCAACTACAAATAGTTTTTGAGATTCAGGATGTGATTTAACACTACAATCCTAAGTTGTCTTTTATACATGATGGTGAATCCATTTGAAACATATCCGTACAATCTATCATAAAAATGCAGTACTGTCTTCTTCTAAGCAGAAAATAACTTTCTTAGTACAGAAGAATAGAAGCAAACAATGTAAAACACTATCTTATGTATACTACTTTCTACTGTAATGAATGAAAGAATGAATTTTATTGCCTACATTTGGTTTCTAATTCATTTTATTGCCCATCTTTATTCATTTTCTTACTATTCAATTTTCATTATATGCTTCACCCTTTTTCTTTGGTGTTGGGCTAATACCTTTCACGTCAGGTTTACCCTCCCTCTTTTTCACCTCCATTCTGGTAGTGTAGGCAGGATCTTCCTGCTCCATCTCCTCTACAGAGAAAGTGCCTTTCCCAATTGAAAATGATGGTTTGAGAGCCTCAAATCAATTGGAAACAAGAGACTGACAAAGATGATAGTCAATCCGAGTCCTCTCCAAAAGACTCCTCAGATGAGGAACTTAGAGATTATATAGGAATTTTCTTTCCTCTTGCTATTTCACTCATAACCTTAAGGAAGTCACACTTACTGTAGATGGTCTTAAATGTTTTTGGTGATACATTGTATACAACAGGCTTATCAATCTTGGTTGTTGAGGTCGACACTTTTGCTGGTGACAATGCCGAAATGTGAAATGTGTAGTGTTTAACGCCCGCTTTTACTACATACGGCACCGCAGGCAGTGACACTGATAATGCATGAGATGAAGATGCAGCACCGGTGGAATGAGATGGCGGGGGAAACTGGAGGTCCTGCAGAAAACCCGCCCCAATGCCGTGTTGTCCACCACAAATCTCACTTTGCGGTCGCCTGGGATCGAACCCGGGCCGCCTTGGTGAGAGCCAAGCGGTCTAACCACTGAGCCATGGCGTGGCCTTGACATTGCTGAGGTTTTTTTTTCAATCATTGTTTTAAGCAACATAGATGCAGACTTTAGTGTTGATTTTGCATGCTTTGGAGCTGCTGTAACAAGGATCCTCTCTGTAATTATCACTTGCATCCCTTCTCTATACCAGTTTTGCTGTAAATGAGCTATGTGCAGAGCTCTGGACAGAGGTACTAAGTTTCTGGGCTTCCAAGAAGGATACCTTCTCTATAACTGATCTGTTGAATCACCACTTCCTCCACAAAGCATTGGCAATCTCTGGAACTGGAATGGATGTTCACCACCACAGCTGACACATCTTTTAGATGATGGAAACACATCATTGTGCATGGATCTTCCAAAGTTCACATACACACACACTGATGTGACCAAAACACTGACACTTATAGTGTCTTACCAGGTTGGGAACATAAAATGGCCTAACCTCAATAGCCTCACATCTGCTTTAATCCTTTGTGAGAGATCACCCAATCAAAGGTTCAGGAATAGGGTAACTGGAGGCACCAATTTGCCTAGCTCTTTGCACTACAACTGTCACATCTTGGTATTCAACGTTCTCCTGAATCTGCTCTCATTAGACATAGCATCCAATACCTGGGCTTTTATGACACTACCTGAGGAGTTCAGAGTCCTGTGCATCTCATGCAATCTATAGGCAGATCTGATTCACTTTAGTATTACTTCTTCTGTTTCTTGGTTACTAAATCAAACCTTCTACACCTATCTCGGAATGAGATATAAGCAGCATTTGTAATTCTACATGCATATTGTGATGTTATAGTGTATGTTGTACACTTGTATATCTTACTGCACCACTTCTTCAACATAGCCACTCAATTGATTTGGTTCCAGTAGTTCTTTATATGACAGTATTTGCACATTGTTGTCTTCCATATATAATGCCTCTCTAGACAGTTTGTATGTCAATAATAATAGTGCAGATCTTACATTCTCACAACATACTTAAGATATATTACCTTTACTTTTTCAATTCCCTGCAGATCACTTTAATAAGGTCTATGCTAGAGGCGACTATTAGTGTGAATGCATTTTGGAAAACTTGGGAGCTAATGTTCTCCATTTGTTGCATTTTTGAAGAGTGTCAAAGGCTGATGTCAGTGATAAGACTGGTAGTCTTCTATCATTGGTGAAGAAGATATGGTGCATTACTACACAAATATAAATATTTGCCACTACGGCTCCACTTATCCTAAGAAATTGATGTTGATACTTCTTTCTAATGAAAGAAAAAGAAGATTGAAAAATTTAAATATCAAAAAACTGTTAATGATATTTCTACCCTTAAAAAATTAAAAGACGATTATAATTTTAAAAAATGCACTTACCATCCTTGGGTTAATAAACATTTTCAAAAAATTGTTAAAGAAGTTGGTATAACTTTAGTTCCTCAAAATAAATATAGTATTAAACATTTACTACATTTTTCTAAAAAGATAAAATTCCTACTAATAAAAAATCTGGTATTTATCACTTTAATTGTTTAGATTGTGATCAGGCTTATATTGGAAACACAAAACGTAATTTGGAAACTAGAACGAAAGAACATTTTCGTAACATTAGGTATAAACAAACTGATAAATCGGCCGTAGCAGATCATTTTTGGTCATTTAACCATTAAATAAAACCTGAAGTTAAATTATTAAAACAATTAAATGGTCCGATAGATTTAATAGTTTGGGAAAACATATTTATTTTAAAAAATAAGCATCACGCAATGAATTTTGAAATACCAGCAGTTGATTCTGTTTTTAGGTTTGTTTCGTTTTAGATTTTGATAATACTAATAAAACATAAGAAAAACATGGTAACCGAGATTTCCTTGACAACTGATTTTTGTTTTCTTTGGACTGAGGACGCAAGCAATTTGTTTGTGACATCGATCTCCATTAGAAAGAAGTATTAACACCAATTTCTTAAGATAAGTGAAGCCTTAGTGGCAAATATTTATATTTGCGTAATGTTTATTGCTTCACTGTACCTAGCTTCATTTTCTACGTAATATATGGTGCATTTGTTTGACAGATACTATCTGACAAAGGACAAGAGTTTATTGCTCTCCTGCTTCAACACAAACTTCAAGTCTCAGCAAGTTTTCTAACATAAGTGTTTGTAGATTGCCTTGATAAATGTTCAGCACATAGCTATGAAGCTCATTGCCATTTTGGTGGTATTCTACATAAATTAATAACATTTTGATTCACAAGTTTAAATCTTAGTTATGGTGAGCTACATAAAGAAGTTTTCCCTTATTCTGAGAAGATGAATATCAGATAACACAAAGATTTAGGGCTCCTGGGTTTATTTGAGCAAACATTTCAATTTTCATTCATACACCAATACGACAAATCTGGTTGAAGGTCTAAACTGGCTTTGAACATTTTTTATTATTGCGAAGTGAAGTGTTTAATGCCCGCTTTTACTACATATGGCACCGCAGGCGATGACAGTGATGATACATGAGATGAAGTTGGAGCACCGGTGGAATGAGATGGCAGGGGAAACCGGAGACCCCAGAGAAAACCTGCCCCAGCGCTGTGTTGTCCACCACAAATCTCACTTTGCGGTCGCCTGGGATCGAACCCGGGCCGCCTTGGTGAGAGTCAAGCGGTATAACCACTGAGCCACGGCACTGCCTATTTTTTTTAAATTATTGTGAGAAAACATTCCAAATGACCAGAAACGACGGCCACGTTAAATTAATTGTATATTTAAAACATGAGATACCAATTACTGCATATTAAGTTGGAGTACTTAAGTAGTCACACTTATTTACACACAACTTTGCTTTTAAATGTTACAACACAATTGAACAACTGAAACATTTTCAGTGACATTCAACCTCATCATTAACTATTGGATGATTGAAGCTCTCTCTCTCTTGTTTTCCCTTTCTGCTGGAACTGTTTAATAGCAGGATGTCAAAATGTATTATAATGTTACTAATTTAATGTCATATCAGCACGTTGGCCACAGTAGCTCAAGGGTTAGAGCGGCTGTACAGCAACCAGAAGATCCGTGGTTCAAATCCCGGCTTATGGCATTGAATTGTTCAGTCTATCTTTCCATACTTTAGACTACACACGGCCAGTGTCAAAGAACAATTAATTTCCATTAATTGACCTAATAGTGGTCCGAACTATAAAGCCCAGGCCTTAAAGTACTTACAGCATAGTAAGTCGTCATTAAGGTAGTTGTCTCATGTGTTTATGAGAACTCCTAGTGGTTTACCGGGAAAAACACGAGTAAGTTGGAGAATTTAATGTCCTACCCGGGTCTTAAAGTACTTACAGCATAGTAAGTCGTCATTAAGGTAGTTGTCTCATGTGTTTATGAGAACTCCTAGTGGTTTACCGGGAAAAACACGAGATAGTTGGAGAATTTAATGTCATACCCGGGTCTTAAAGTACTTACAGCATAGTAATTCGCCATTAAGGTACTTGTCTCATGTGTTTATGAGAACTCCTAGTGGTTTACCGGGAAAAACACAAGTCAGTTGGAGAATTTAATGTCATGTCGGCACGTTGGCCATAGTAGCTCAATGGTTTAGAGTGGCTGGACGGAGACCAGAAGATCCGTGGTTCAAATCCCGGCTATGGCATTGAATTTTTTAGCCTACACACAGTTAGTGCGAAAGAACAATTAATTTCCATTAATTGTACCTAATAGTAGTCCAAACTATAAAGCCCGGGCCTTAAAGTACTTACAGAATAGTAAGTCGCCATTAAGGTAGTTGTCTCATGTGTTTATGAGAACTCCTAAGTGGTTTACTGGGAAAAACACGAGTCAGTTGGAGAATTTAATGTCATACCCGGGTCTTAAAGTACTTACAGTATAGTAAATCACCATTAAGGTAGTTGTCTCATGTGTTTATGAGAACTCCTAGTGGTTTACCGGGAAAAACACGAGTCAGTTGGAGAATTTAATGTCATACCCGGGTCTTAAAGTACTTACAGCATAGTAAGTCATCATTAAGGTAGTTGTCTCTGTGTTTATGAGAACTCCTAGTGGTTTACCGGGAAAAACACGAGTCAGTTGGAGAATTTAATGTCATACCCGGGTTTTAAAGTACTTACAGCATAGTAGGTCATCATTAAGGTAGTTGTCTCATGTGTTTATGAGAACTCCTAGTGGTTTACCGGGAAAAACACGAGTCAGTTGGAGAATTTAATGTCATACCCGGGTCTTAAAGTACTTACAGCATAGTAAGTCGTCATTAAGGTAGTTGTCTCATGTGTTTATGAGAACTCTTAGTGGTTTACTGGGAAAAAACACGAGTCAGTTGAAGAATTTAATGTCATACCCGGGTCTTAAAGTACTTACAGCATAGTAAGTCGTCATTAAGGTAGTTGTCTCATGTGTTTATGAGAACTCCTAGTGGTTTACCGGGAAAAACACGAGTCAGTTGGAGAATTTAATGTCATACCCGGGTCTTAAAGTACTTACAGCATAGTAAGTCGTCATTAAGGTAGTTGTCTCATGTGTTTATGAGAACTCCTAGTGGTTTATCGGGAAAAGCACGAGTCAGTTGGAGAATTTAATGTCATGTTGGCCATAGTAGCTCAAGGGATAGAGCGGCTGGACAGAGACCAGAAGATCCATGGTTCAAAACCTGGCTATGGCATTGAATTTTTCAGTCTGAATCTATCTTTCCATACTTTAGCCTACACACGGCCAGTGTGAAAGAACAATTAATTTCTATTTTAATTAGGTTTATTTTTTGCCAAACATATCTGCCTCACACTCAAAAATTCAAATCTCATCAGAGTGAATTACCAGGATAAGGTTTTTCCTAAGGCTTTTCCTTATCCTGAAAAAGATACCAGTATTTCTAAGCCCAATGCTCATTTGAGCATCATTTCACCCATTTCATTCATCATCCAATGTAACTTAATATTGGAATGACTAAGGTTAAAAAAAAATTAGACAACTTATGCTTTATAATTAACAATTAAGATTATCCTCTTAATCCACTGTGTGTATTCTCCAAAGAGTTTAAGTTGGTGCCATGAGAATATAGAATCTTCATATTCAATGGATTCACCTTTATGCAACTGTGTATGTTACTTGCAAGTAAATAAAACTAGAGTTTAAAAAGTACCTGCCTAGTGCTGAATATGATATAGTTTTAGCTAAGCTAAATGATCTCTATATCTACAAAACAAACCACTTGATTCACTTACAGAAAAGTCATATTCTATTTTCAGTATTTCCTTTTTAAAAAATTGCATGATGTATTCAAACTTTGTTCCAAGTTTGTCTGCAATTGCTGGGCTCATCTTCAAGTGCTGGAAGCTCAACAGTATTTCCAAGGCTCTTTCTGAAGACCTTCAATAACACAATGTTAAATTAATGCTTACAATTCTCAATTTTTGTTTCTATTAAATTAAATAATGGCTACTTCTCTGTTACTAAATGTGTGAAAGGGCAGAAGAAAATTATCTGACTTGTCACACATCTTTCTCTTTCCATTACAATTTCACTAATCCCCTATTATTAGTAATAAAGTAAATAATTCTTCTATTTTCTTTATATTAATGATACATGTTTGACTCAAAATACGAGGTACGTCCAGAAAGTAAGTTCTGTTTGGTAATAAAATTAAATTGTGTACAAATACAGAAAAATTATTTATTGCACAAAATTCTACAACTCTTAAACTACTTTTCCACATAACTGCTGAAATTTTTCAGGCATTTGTCATAGCGAGGCACAAGTTATTGTATACCTTCTTCATAGAAGTTTGCCGCCTGTGTCTTCAACCAGTTGGAAACATTTTCTTTCAGCTCTTCGTCATTGTTGAAGTGTTGCCCGCCAAGGAAAGATTTGAGATGCAGAAACAGATGAAAGTCGCTAGGAGCGAGGTCAGGGCTGTACGGGGGGTGGTCAAACACGTCCCAGCCAAATCCCTGTAGGGTGTTTTTCGTCGCATTTGCAGTGTGTGTTGTTGAAGAAACACAACACCTTTTGACAGCATTCCTCGGCGCTTATTCTGTATTGTCCGTGCATTCAGAAAACGAATTACAGATCTGATTTCACAAACGGCAGGATTTTCAATCAACATCGACATTGTAAACAAGCACAACAAAGCGTATGTGGCTAACAGCGATCTCACAATGGCACATGTTTCTTCTCCTTGATACAGAGCGTCTACAGCTCATGTGCAGAACTGTGATCGCAGCGCTGCAGCGGTGATAAATTGAAACAGAACTTACTTTCTGGACGCCCCTTGTAATTTCAAATCAACCAATATGGATTATACACACAATAAACAACACAGCTGTACAATGAAGAAAATTTAACAGACTTATCACAGAAAATTCAAAATTACAAATAATTTGTCATGCAAATACCTTAAATATATGGCATTTTAAACAAAACTATTACAGCTATTTTTCAGAAAATCAAAACTAGCAAATTCTTTTCCATGTAAGCATAGTTTGGTTGGGAATGGTGGTTGCTGAACATAAATATCAAATTTTGTTTCTTTATACCACAACCTCATTTGTGCACAAGATTTCACAAATTTATTTTATAAAACCAAGTTAGGCACTTTAACCAGCACATTGCTTTTGAGTTATGCTATTCTCGCACGCACACACAAAACTGAGCGCTTATTTGTGGACAATCTTTACTGCTGTGCTTCTCAGCAACACATTTTACTATAATCTACTTGAAAGGCTGTTTAATTTTGCTCAGAGGCCTCTCTATCAGATCTGAGGTTCTTTTACATACTGTACATCTGACATGGACCACAAGCTCTGCTTTCCTTCTGTAGGAAACCCTTCTAAGGATTTTTATGCCAAACGAAATCCATCAGCCTCCACTGGATATTTCTCTAATTTGTACTCATTCAAACACACATGGGACTTTGTCAAAATGGGGGCAGTTACTAAGGATGCTGTTGAAAATGTTCTCAATATTTTAGTTAATATGGCAACTTCAACAACTGTAAAATGGAAAGTCTAAATACAGTGAAGATCCTTATCAAAGAGTTCGTCACTTTAACTGTAAATTAGAAGATAAGAACAGTGGTATGCAATTTAGAAACAAGAATCACTGAAAGGATTCACCATTCTTCAAGCACTACAGACTGGATCAGGTGACAATTGGGGAGGAACCAGGAAGTGACATCTCTTGATGTCAAGGAAACTCCAAAGAGATGAGTGGCAAGTGGTTTCTGCAGAAAGACAAAGAAAACTGTGTCATAGTACTTCACATACTATCAGCTGAATAGGCATCATGTTGGTCCCACAGGCTCCTCCTCAGGCACATCTAGAAACGTCTTCTAGCATCTGTGGAAGATGGTCTGTTAGGAGGCTGCCATACTTGGCGAGTTGGTTTTCTTGTATGAAAAAAGGGCCTACGAGCTGATGGTTCACTATCCATCACATACGAGGGGGGGCCCAAAAGAAACCGGACACCGAGGGCACTACCACTCGTAGACGTAGTGCAGGGTTCTCACGCTAGATGGTGTTAGTAGAGAACTTCATGAAACAGCTGTGCAGACGGCGTCAGTGTAGAGCTGAACGTGCAAGTGTGGTATTGTGTTTCTCTGACTGTTGGCGGGTTACCTCTGCGAAGTAGTTATGGCAACTTTAAAAGAACAAAGAGTGTGTGTGAAATTTTGTTTCCTGCTTAAAAAAACTGCAACGGAGACACACCAAATGCTTCAGGAAGCTTTCCAGGAGGATGCTATGAGCTGCACACAGGTTTTCGAGTGGTTTGGGCACTTTAAACGTGGTGAAATGTGTTGAAGACCAAGCTCGTTCTGGACGCCCTTCAACATCGCGAAATGAGGAGAACATTGAAAAAGTCCACCAAAAGATCAACAGGATCGTCGCCAAACAATCAACCAAATTTCAGCAGCGACAGGAATCAGTTGGAGCTCGTGCCAGCAGATTTTGAGGGAGGATTTGCACATGAGACGTGTTGCTGCTAAATTTATTCCGCGCCTTCTCACACAGGAGCACAAAACCATCCGCATAAATGTGTGTCAGGAATTGAAAACAGAGATTGCACGTGATCCAAACTTCTTGAACAAAGTCATTACAGGGAGGAGAGTTAGTGTTACGGGTATGACCCAGAAACCAAGCAAGCGTCAAGCCAGTGGAGGACTCCCAACTCTCCCAGACCAAAAAAAAACAAGGCAAGTGAGGTCAAATGTGAAGATGATGATCATTTCTTTTTTGATGTTTGTGGAATTGTACATAGGGAATCCATACCCCCTGGCCAGACTGTTAACCAGCACTTTTACTTGGACGTTTTAAGGCGTCTGCGAGAGGATGTGAGGAGGAAACGCCCGGAACTTTGGCGATCAGGTGACTGGTTTCTGCATCACGACAACACTCCAGCACACACGGCCTTACCAATGACCCACTATTTGGCATCTCAGAGGTGGTCTGTCGTTCCCCACGCTCCGTATTTGCCGGACCTAGCCCCGTGCGACTTTTTCCTATTTCCACAAATGAAAAACATGCTAAAAGGGTAGCATTATGACTATGTGGAGGCGGTAAACACAGCTTTGCAAAGGGCACTGGATAATATCAAACTTGAAGAGTTCCAAACATGCTTCGAACAGTGGAAAAAGAGACTTGACAAGTGTATCGCAGTAATGAAGAGTATTTTGAAGGTGACTGAAGTAATTTTGTAAACAGGTTCATCAATAAAGTTTTTATGACATTTCTTTTGAGTCCCCCCTCGTATTTAAACTCCATGGATACTGACGTTCTACCTGACAAAGCAATGGGGATCGTCAACAAACCAATAGTGCATGATTCTATGCATTAGTAAATGTTGCTTCATTACTAAACACGATAAATGATAAATCTGGAGTATCACATAATAATTCTAATGTAAAAATATTAACTAGATCCTCAAAATCATGTCCATGCAGCTGTTGAAGGAGAGAGATGTTATAGAAATGGAACATATGTCAATGGAGAATGTGAAGCACATCTGCCCGACTCATGCCACTTCCACACACTATTGTGTGCAAACAATTTACTAATTGTTAGCAGCCAAAACATTAATTTCTCCCTCTTCTCCAGTAACTTGTTTGTTTCTGTTGCATTTTCTAAGTGTTACACTACCACTTTCACATAATTGGTTGAAGAGGTGGATAAATAATTTACTGAGATCATATAGATCTATTGGGATATGTTTGCACATACATCATACATGAACAAAATGCATTCCTACAACATTCTCCAAACACCATGAGCATGTCAACTGTTTCTGCATTGGTAAATCCCATCTTCTATTCAGGAGCTACTGCTTGACCTATCACAAACTACTTACCAAAAAGTCGCAATGCAATCAATGAACAGAAAAGACGCAACAAAGCTGGTTGAATGAAACAGGTGTCAGTCTTTAAAAGTTAAGATTTCATTCTTGGAAGTCACGGGAAATCCCAAATCACATTAACAATTATCAGAATAAACACAAAACATACCTAATCTTCACAGCAGATGTTAAAAATGCCGTCCATCTGCATCAATACACCTATGGCACCTTCTGAGGAAACTTTCATTCACACACATTAGTTCAGCTTCCGAAATAGCGTTAATTTCTGTCATGATATTTTGTTTTAATTCCTCTAATGTGCGGGGATTAGTTTTGAATACTGTACGTTTCAAGCTGTCCCACAAATAAAAATCGCATACCGTAAGATCGGGGGACCGAGCGGGCCATAAACCCTTACTAATGATTCTGTCCTCAAACATTTCCTTAATGAACTGTAATGACTCGTCAGCTATATGCGCTGTGGCAGATTTCTGCTGGAAATATCCTGACCGACATTCAATCTCCGTCAGCTGTTCGAAACATGGTGCCAGTATATTATTTCTGTATCTTTCTGCATTTATTGGACACTCATAAAAAATGGGACCTATTATTCTGTATCCATTTATTGCGCACCATACACCGATTTTTTTATCATGGAAGGATGCTTCGTGAACAAAATTGGGTTGGTTTGTAGCATATCGGTTGTGTTGTGACGACACATGTCCATGTAAATGAAACCATGTTTTGTCACTGAACAGTATTAATCGTGGATCGATTGTTCCATCATTAACATTCCTCAAAATCCAGTTACAGAAATTGACCCGACTTTGGTGATCACGTGGTAACCATTCGTGGACAACAGTTACCTTGCATGGTTTGCGTTTTAACAGTTTTGTTGCTTTCCATGCTGAAGCTTTCGAAATGTCAGCGTCTTGTGCAAGACACCTAAGAGATTTTCGAGGTGACCGTTCTAAACTTTCTCCGATTTCGTCTAATTTCTGCTCCGTAAGCACACGCCTCTTTACCTTTCTTTTCCTATCATGAATTGATCCCGTCTCCGTGAATTTATTTACAATCAAACGAACCGCTTCTCTACTCGGAACGCGCACGCCAGGAAATTTAGTTTCAAACTGCCTTACAACTTCCCTACAAGAAGATGTAAGCACATATGTATCGTACATAAACACTCTTTGTTGTACTGTATATTGCGATCGAGGCATTTTGAAAACACTTCAAGCAAGCCAAATTGGTGTTTTGAGAAAATACTGAATGTTGACATATGAACCCGATTACCAACTGCACTAACAGCACTAAACAAATGCACAGAACATTAACTTATAGGAGTGATGCTCTCATGTTCAATCGTTGGCAATTCGAGGACATTGCAGCGTTAAGTACTAAGGAGCCATGGAAGCAAATAATAAATCACGCTCCGATATAATTGCTCATTCTTTTAATTATGTCCCGCAGATATTTTTGCTTAGGTTCAACATGTGGTCCAACATCGGTTGAAACGAGTGCTAACGGAACTTGCCGAAGTTACCATGAATAGCAGTGCAGGCACAGTGCAGGTAACCTCAATAGGTGCATTAACAATTTGCTGCCAACCTCAGCACCACAGATTACTCAGTACTGCTTAGTATCAATCGTATCAATCAACCAATGTCCCAGACATATGCTACGGCTGTTCCTCCATGACAAACGGTTACTGCTATGTTTTTCCAATGGGAAGAGTTCTGGACCGCAACGAATGAGATGCGTTTGCATACTCAGCGTTGCCACCTCGTTACCCACCCTCTTTTCATATTCCCCCCCCCCCTCTCTCTCTCTCACGCGCACACATACAGGTCTCCTTGACCATAAACGTAAGGGAAGCAAATGAATGTTTCAAACTTGTATAATAATGCACTTGTTAAAATCAAAATTGGAACATGGATATTCGCGTATTATATGTAGGTTTATTTGTCAACTAGATTGTAAGTTGATGAAAACTATATTTTAATTATCAAATAATTGTATTTATTGGTAGCTATATGATTGAACTCCTGCAGGTTCCTCAAATCTTTGCAAGGATTGTATTCTTTTGATCATTGTAATATCATTATGGGGAAATAGCTGCGAAACTATAAAAAATATTCCAGGTCCAGAAAAAGATTAATCATGCTCAATTTATCTAACACCTCTAATTGTAAGCCATATTTTAAATTTTTAAACTTATTACCAGTACCATGTGTGTATTTATATGAAACCATTGTACAAATGGAAACATCCATCAAAAGTTTTAATACCAATTCGGAAATACATAACCACGACACAAGAGCTAAAGGTAAATTACATCCAACTCCACATGATAGCAAATTATTTAAGAACAGCTACTACCATCAATGCATTAAATTCTACAATAGCTTACCATCAGAAATGAAAAATTAAAAGACAATAGCAAGTTTCAAAAAGCAACTTCATACATTCCTACTGAATAATTGTTTTTATACAGTCAATGAATATTTGTATTTTAAAGAAAGGTAAATAAAATTGACATGTATATTAATGTAAATCTGGTTTATATATAAGTAATTTATTGTAATTTAATTAATCATATGTAAAATGCATCTGTATCCTTGGCAATTCCATATTGTGTATTCATAATCAACGGATGCAATAAAATGAATGAATGAATTATATTGTATGCTTAAATTATGTATAACTGACTTATTGCATTATTGACCTATTGTATTCTTTTTTAATTATATCTTTTTGCTCTTTCCACTGATGTATCCCATATGTACAATGTTCAGAGGATGAAGAAATAGATACTCAAACACACATGCACTCAAACATGCTGTTGCAGTTGTATTCCTTTATACACACACAACATGCTTTTCTAAAAAAAATTGTGTAAGTATAAGTCTACTTCTGTGGTGTTGGGATAGCATGTCTGAAATATGTAGTGTTTAACGCCCGCTTTTACTATATGCGGCACTGCAGGCAGTAACATTGATACATGAGATGAAGATGGAGCACCGATGGAATGAGATGGCGAGGGAAACCAGACATCTCAAAGAAAACGTGCCTTAGCACCGTGAAGCCCACTACACATTTCACTTTGCAACTTGGACTGCCTTGGTGACAGTCAAGTGGTCTAACCATTCAGCCATGGCACAGCCGTAGCATGCTGCCTCACATTCAAGAGGTCCTGAGTTCAAATCTCAACATGAATTACCTGCATTAGACTTCTTCCAGGGTTTTCCTTTATCTTAAAAGATGAATGTCTGCTAACTCTAAGTGCTATGGAACCTGGGTTCACTTGAAATTTCAAGTAATGATAACTGTAATGTTAACAATGATGATATAAACAAGTACTAGTAGTTAAAGTTTTTTAAATGCTAAACCTTGTCTCGATGATGAAATGGAAGACCATACCTTATGCTTTTGAATGCTTCATCAATGAAGTATGCAGCTTTGGCTTCAAAGGCAAGCACATTCTTGCGAAACAGAAGCATCAGCTCCTGCCAGCTCAGTTTAAATGCTTCATCATACACATCAAACTCTGCCAGCTGGAAAGGGACTATCAACCTGCGCAGATCTTCTACAATAGCATCAATTTGTGCAGGGTTCTTTGTTATGGATTTGAGCTCCGGTCCAAAGATATCAGAAAACACAAACAAATTCTGCAACAAATACGCAATGAATCTTCAGTTTTTGTTTTTTATGCTTTATAAAAATACCCATTTTTATTTTTTCTAATGAGTAATTATAATAAATGACCTTTGCCATGGCGTAGTGGGCTAGAGCACTGTGCCTAGAATGTGCCTGGGATTGATCCCACCCCTGGGGGGGGGGGAGGGGGCTGTGCAGATTTTAAGTCCCAGATATAGGACCAGTGCCCACTCAGCATCGTGATGAAATTGAGGAGCTGTACTAGGTAGCAAACACTGGCCTAGAAAGCCAACTTACCAGTTGCATCATGCTGAACACATCTCTTCTCCATATTGGTTGGATGATTGCCCACCTCTACCTTGTATATTCTGGGCGTGAGGCCGGCAATTGGGTTGGCAGGCTCAGGCTCACTTTGGGCTGTTATGTCATGGCTTACATTTTATTTATAATAAATGAGCTGTTTCATCCAAAATCATTAATACTGAGACTTCACTAGAAATTTACGTTTTGAGGTTCTCTGAATGTTTAAAAAGAATATGGGTATGTGCATGTTGGAGAAAGAAATGGCTTAATCAAAAAGCCAGTATAATATCAAACTTATTATTTAAGTTTAGCATCTTCTGTGGGGTCCCTCAGGGTTCTATCTGGGCCTTCTTTTATTTCTAGTTTATATTAATGAGTTAGTTAGTTACTAACACTCCCCACATGGCAACCTTGGCCTTCGGGGTAACCTCACCCCACCAAGTGATGACCGGACCCATTTCTCAGGTGGAGGCACCCAGAGGGCGGTGTCCATTACCTCCGATGATAGGGTGATAGTGAAGATGGCGGTGAGGTGAGAGGACCTACAGTTTTTACCGTGGACTCCGAACCACGTTGGGCATAGGGGATACTTCACGTGTGCTAGACAGAGGTGAAGGCGTGGATAGGGCCGACTTAAAATCGCCAACCCCAGAGCCGGGAATCGAACTCGGGACCCTTAGAACGGGAGCCGCGAACGAAACCACCGCGCTACCCCGGCGCCGTTTATATTAATGATATAACCCATAATGTAGATAAGGAAAATATTAAACTTACTATTTTTGCAGATGACACAAACATACTCATCACTGGTAATGATAAAGGTCATTTACTTCAAAATGTAAATGAAATTAATGAAACTATTATGCCATGGCTTGATCAAAACAGACTAATTTTAAACAAGATAAAACAGTAGCAATAGGTTTTCCGCATAAAGTAAATAGAAGTATTACCTTCCCTGACCTTAATTTGGATGGCATCAACATGTCATATGTAAAAGATAGAAACATTTTAGGTTTGTGGTTAAATCAAAACTTGGATTGGACTGTACATATAGAAGATTTGATTAAAAAGTTAAGTAGTGCTATGCTTTAAAAACATTAAAAATGATAGCAGACGTAAAGACAATCCAAATGGCATATTTTGTATATTTTCATTCCCTTATGAATTATGGTATCATATTTTGGGGTAATTCAAATATATCAGAAAAGGTTTTTTGAATGTAAAAAAGAGCCATAAGAATAATAGTGAACCAACGTCACATACTCAAATAGAAATCGGGATTAATGATATGTTATTAGAAGAAATTGGCAGCATAAAATTTCTGGGCCTTCAAGTGGACAGAAGTTTAGATTGGAAAGCTCACATAAATTATATCTTACCTAAACTCAGCTCTGCCTGTTATGCTATCCGAGAGCTGGTTAATGTGAGTTCTATTGACACACTTAAATTAGTATACTATGCATACTTTAACTCTATTATGGAATACGGAATATTATTTTGGGGCAACTCAGTAGAAAGTAAAAGAATATTTTTTATGCAAAAGAAGGTTATAAGAATCATTACTAACACCCACAACAGATGCTCCTGTAAAGATCTTTTTACAAGATTGAAGATATTAACGCTTCCTTGCATGTATATATTCTCGATCCGAAAATTCTTTGTGTACAATCGTGCCTTATTTGCAACAAATAATGTAATTCACAGAATAAACACTAGACAAAAGTATAATATCTATTATCCCAGTGCTAAACTTTCTTGCTTCCAGAAAGGTGTGCATTATGAAACTATCAAAATATTTGGCGCACTTCCCAATGTTCTTAAACAAAAAATTGATAATTTCGGTGCTTTTAAAAAAGCTGTTAGAGTACCTTTGCTCAAAATCTTTTTATTCTGTACAAGATTATCTGAATGACAAATTATCCTGATAATGCTTCTGTAGCTCTACAAGTAGTATTTAACTGTTCCAATGACAAATCATTACCAATAAATCTTTGATGCATTTTGAAAGTTCATTTTTAATGTATATGTATTTAAGAAATAACAAGAATGGTATCCATTGCAATAAGGTTGAGACGTATTGGCATAAGACAAGTGAAAGCTGAATTAAAAAGTGTTTGAATTTATATCATATATAATTATCCCTGCTTTGTTTTCCATATTGTTGTTCATATTGCCTGTATGTGTCTTATGTTAACTTTTGTACATATATTATACCTCTGGACATGTTCATAGTTCACAGCCTTTTCTGGCTACAAGTCAACCTATTGAATGCAAATCAATCTAATCTAATCCAACCTGCACGTGTGAGCTGTAGAGTGTATTTTAAAGAACTGTCATGTTTCTACATATACAAAGTTCTTTTACATGTAAAAGCTTTAAAACATATGCAGTGACACACAAACAGTTCAAACCTACTACCACGTTACACAAACATTTCTTCACTTATAGTGGTACCCAAAGTTACCTCTTTATTTAAAACAGATTGACAACCAAAACATTTTTAAATTGAAACTACATTCAATTTTTAAGTGAAGCATGTTTTTATTCTATTCAAGAGTATTTGGAAAGTCAGTTATATTATTATATTTTGGCATTTACTCTTATACATGTATTTTTGTAATTTCTGTATTTAAATTTTGTACTTAAATTTTAAAATATTTTTGTTTTGACATGTCCACAATCTTGTGTGGAGATTTACAGGATGAATAAATTGAATTGAACTGAATATCCTTTACCTGAGCAACATCCTGTAGGTCCTTGCAAACTACACAAACGTGATCTGTCAGCAGAAACAATCGTTTCTTATCAAACTCCCATCTCTTTCCTTTGCCAGATAGTTCAATTGTCATTCGTTTACTGTAATATTCTGATTTCCACATATTCATCATATCTATTGCCTCTTGAGCAAGCTCCATAATTTTAATTGGACGATGTCTGCAAGTATTTAGAACACTAATGAGATACCTTCCGTTGAATTGTAACTACAAAACAATTTATAATGTGCCTACAATATGCTGCATCACTGAGTTTTGTTGAGATGATGCTTTTAATTATAATATTTTCAATTACCAAAATTAAATCAGAAAACAATAAGAACATTTCAAGATAGTATGCTGCCCATACTTGCAACATCCCGAAATGGAAACTCATAAAATATTTCTCGTCTAGTAAACTGCAATAATTTTGCAGTTATATGAATGTATAAAGTGTTCATTGTTATAATGCACAAAAATTCTTTGCAAAATAAATGAGAATTCTATTTCTAAGAATCCTGCTTCTGAAATTCTTCCTAATAAACATCAAGAACACTACATCCTAGACTATACACACATTCATAGTACATATTTTATTTAAAGCCATTTGTGAAAATTGTAACACCAAGAAGGAAAGGCTTGATTGCAATAAATTTAATACCCTATTTAATTAGATACATTTCAAGTAACAAATCTATACATGACCTTTGAGCCCTAATATTCATATTTGGTCTGGCCTCCATGAACTGCAATTAGAGCTGCTATATGCCGTGGCATTGAATCAAAAAGGTTCTGAATAAGTTCCTGAGGGATTTCGTCCCATTCAGTCTGTATTCGAGCCCACAAATCCATGATCCTGGAAGACCACCAGATGATGTGTGCCAACTGAGAAATTTCATACCTACCTCAGAGACGGAAGTTACCAACTAAGGGTTAAGAGTTATGGAATTTAAGAAGTTTGTGTATTATAAATATTTATTTGAAATGTAATAAATAAAATTTCAAAATATGTGGATTGAGTCAACATGAAAAATTCAATGCCACGGGCGCTACCATGACCAACATGCCGTCCAGACATTAAATTCTCCATTTGACTCGTATATTTCCCTGGTAGACCACTAGGAGCTCTCGCATTCGAGATACACCGTTTGTGGCGACTTACTATCGTAAGTACTTGAGTCCCAAGCTTCATCATTTAACTCTTATTATTTTAGTTAATTGATGGAAATTAATCATTTCTTCATACTAGCTGTATATAGGCTAAGGTTTTTGATAGATAGTGAACATGAAAAGTTCAATGCCACGGCCAGGATCCCAAGTACTTACGGCAGTAAGTCGCCACAAACGGTGTATCTCAAATGCGAGAGCCTCTAGTGATTTACCGGGGAAATATATGAGTCAAGCGGAGAATGTAATGTCATGACGGCAGGTTGGCCATGGTAGCTCAATGGGTTAGAGCGACTAGACGGAAACCAGGAGATCCGTGGTTCAAATCCTGGCCGTGACATTGAATTTTTCATGTTGACTCTATCTGTCAAAAACCTTACCCTATATACGGCTAGTGTGAAGAAATGATTCATTTCTATCAATTAAATAAAAATATTTATTTGCCATAAATACATAAAATATGAAGCTATTAGCCCGCCTTGGTAGTGTAGATGGTGGCATGTCTGCCTCACGTGCAAGGGGTCCCGAGTTCGAATCTCGGTCAAGGTGAGTTACCTGGATAAGGCTTTTGCCCGGGGTTTTCTGTTATCCTGATAGACAAATGTTGGGTAACTCTAAGCTTGATGGACCCCGGACTCATTTGAGCATCATTTCACCCATTTCATTCATCGTCTGATATGACTTAACATTGGAGGACGTATACTGCCAGAAAAAAAATATGAAGATATTAACAGTGAAGCAAACAAATATATACAAATATAATAATTTGTAACATAAAACTTCACTTATCTTATAAGAAAAGATGAACAAGGCTGTTGAAGGCTTTGGCTGAAGATATGAATAAGTGTTTCACGAAATCACAATCCTAAGCAATTAATAAGAAAACATTCACCACTTCTTATAAAATAAGTGAAATTTTATGTTACAAATTCTTATATATGTATTTGCCAATTTAAAACAAAGAAAAACGTGAGATGTGAATTCATCACTACAACATCAATTAATAAAAGGCAGCTGCAACTTTATGAAATTTTGATGTTGGCTAATCTGCATTATGTTAGCAGAATTGGAGGCAGATTGGTCAGATACAAATGAAATGCCAACTTTTCACTTTTTGATCAATATGATGATTGATATGTAATGGCCATTGTCATTTCCTTTTGGACTTCTTGTTATATTGTGAACCAAATAATACACTACTGATAGCATATATCCATACCTAAAGAGTTGCTTAATATCCATTATGACCTTGACTCTCTCACACAACTGCCAGGCAACCCTCTCCATGAGCGAGCACATGATGGAATCAGCACAGTAATAGTTGGACAGTACCCACAACATGTGAAACCCTTCCATTATGTCTTTCATTGATGCTTTTATCTCTCGAAATGACATTGCCTCAGATGTGATCTGCAACACAAACACACTCTCCTTATATTACATTCTTTTTGTATATCATATCAATGTTATCAACTGAATACACAAAAACATGCACCCACTCTAGTATCTCTAAAAGATGTATAGATTTCCAGAATTACGCTCTATAACAAGCTACCACAAGAGATTAAATCTGCAGCTGATGTTTCTAAACGGCAATTTGATACAAAGTTGAGGATGTATCTGATTAACAAATGTTTACACGACTTGAAGGAAATCTGAGAAACTGATTTGTAAATATGTAATTGTATATTTGACATGTCCAAAATCATATGTATGATAAACTGGATAAAAATAAATATATAAATAAAATAAAAAATAAATAAAGAAGTTCTGATGTTTCAAGGAGAAGGAGAAGAAAATTCTGACTTTAAAATCTGGGCTAAGCAGAACAAAATCACATTTAATGACTCAAAATTATTACGAGGGCTGTTCAATAAAGAATGATCACAATTTTTTTCGACAATGTATCTTTACTCATCCTCATAATTTTGATTGTCCTTCTCAAAATAGTCTCCCCTGAATGCGATGCACTTGTCCCAGCGTTTCTGTCAGTCTTCAAAGACATGCTGGAAACCATTTTTTGAGAGATCCTTCAAAATCGCCTCCGCAGCCTTCACCACTGCTTCTGATAATTGATAATGTCTCCCACGAAGGCGTTTCTTCAAGTTATGGAATAGAAAAAAGTCACATGGGCTAAATCCAGACTATAGGGAGCTTGAGGGATGAACTTCACGTTGATTTTTGCAAGATATTCAGCAACAACATTGGCAATATGCTGCCGCGCATTATCGTGGTGTACCATCCAGCCTGCTTCACGGAAATGTGGTCTTTTGTGCCTGATATGGACTTGCACTGTTTTCAGGACATCCCTGTAGTATTGTCCAGTTACTGATGTGTGTGCCGGTACAACATGCTTATAAACCATTCCATGAATATCAAAGAATGAGATGACCATAACTTTTCCAGCAGAAGCAACCACTTTTGCTTTTTTGGGGGTTGGTGATGAAGGAGATTTCCACACTGAGCTTTGCTGTTTGCTCTCAGGATCAAAATGATGTAGCCAAGTTTCATCAGCAGTGATTACGTTTGAAAGAAACTTCGGATCTTCCTCTAACATCAACTTTAACTGCATGTTACCTCCATTGCAGCGGTAGGCGATACTGAACATGTCTGTACATTAATACAATTTTGTGCTTCATTGTATCATAGTCCTTAAACAACAGAATGTCTGAACATGCCTGGTTCTCACAGGCGGGAACCAGGAGTATCAACATTGAAACTAAAACTACTACTGCGTGTTTGTTTCACATTAAGCTAACAGAATATAATAAGATTGAATTCTAGTGCAAAAAATTATGACCATAAAAAAATTATGTTTGTTCTTTACTGAACAGCCTTTGTAATATCAAGGAGAAGGAAAGCAGGTAGTGAACCAATCAAGATATATTTTAATTGCAAACTACTTGAACAGTCAGAGAACTTACATATCTGGGGATAATGCTACACAAAAATCTCAACTTTAATAGACACATTAACAACACAACAGAGAAGGCACTTCAATAACAAACATGTTCAGCAAAGTAGCAATACTACAGTTTGGCCGCTCTTTCTCCAGCTCTGACATTTCTAGAGAGGGGGAAGCAGGCTGTTCTTTAGCAGGAATTTCAGGTAGAGGAACAATACATATTTTAAATATTTGCATATTTCACGAACCAATAGCCATATTATTATAATAGTGATAATAATAGGACTTACGAACTCTAAAAATCGGAATTCACGCACGCAAAATATAACAAAGAAAGTTCACCAGCGCAAGCAGCTAAAGCCACATGGCTCAAACAAATTTAAGCTGGCAACACGGTGTTGGGTTCGGGAGCCACGTCTAGCAGCAACAATGCTGATTGGCGCTAGCAGACAGTTTTAACTTCCTGACCCTGACACCAGATGTACAGACTCCCAGTACTACCAACAGATGCAGTTAGTGTGTGTGAAAGGTGTCAATGAAATATTCAAATAGAGTGGTGTTGTAATATCTTGCATGATAATGAAATTGCAAGTTGGATTTCAGTGTTTTAAAGCTAATATAGTACTATATTTTCATTCTAAAGATAATTTTGAGGATATGTTTTCAATTGCTCATTACTGTATGTTGGTATTAACCTTCCCCCTCCACCTCTTGCAGTCGCAAAACGTCAGAGCCGGAGATACAACAGCCGAACTGTACAGTGGGATGTTGGCCACAAATCTCTAAGAAAGATCTACAGAAGTGCAGTAGATACTAACATATGGTTCAACAGGCTGGGAAGAGGCACTATAGGGAGGGAAAAGAATATAAAGATACTTCAAAGAACCCAGAGAATAATAAACATCAGAATTGTCAAAGTACAGAGAACCATATCCTTTAAAGCTTTGTGTGATATTTCTGGAGTGAAACTATCTGTATTACAATAGAAGAAACAGCCAAAACTTACAAGATAACACACGGAATGACACTAAAATCAGCAGATTATGGCACACCTTTACGAACAGCAAATTGGCCCTATCCAGCAGAGTATACTTATGGAAGAAATCATTGCAGACAAATGTTATGAAATAGAAATCTTCACAGATGGGAGCATAATCCAAGGAAAGGTTGGAGCAGCAACAATAATGCGACTTTGTGGCTTCGTAGAATTAAAAGTCTTGTTAGCATAAGTTTAAAATGCTCTTTATTGCAGTAAATAGTAACTTTGAACACCCCTTGCAGCAGAAAAATGACGTGACATACACAGCAGCAGTCTTCAAGGTCTTCTCATTCTCAGCTGCATGTAAACAAACAAAAGAAATCACTGTAGTACACTACACATGTCCACATACTCACAATTACTGCACAGCTGCAACTCAATTAACAACTGACTCGCTCTAACACTTTTCAGGGTTTTTATACCTTCAGTCGTGGTTCTAGAATGCAGTCAATCGTTCAATAACAGTCACAAGCAGTGAGAGAAAGACGGAACTATCCAGACATCTCTGTTTCTTTTTCTCTCTCGGCAAACATCCAATTTGCACGCCACTCTCCTTCTCTTTCTTTCCTGTGCATGCTTGTCACGGCTCCAACACAAAAAATGTGATCAGTGACAATAATATTTAAACAAGGAGAAGTTTTACACAGAATCCAAGTCAAATTACATGACAGGTACTGTAATAACAAAGCTGAAGAAGTGGCAATCCTTAGAGCATTAATAACCCTTGAGGACATGTGTACAACTACAAGATAATGGCAGTATTTTCAGATATCAAAATCACCCTGGACCTAATCTGAAACAATCCAAAACATATTTGCCACTTAGGCTTCACTTATCTTAACAAATTGGTGTTGATACTTCTTTTCAAATGGAAATCGATTTCGCAAAAAAATTGTTTGCATCCTCAGTCCACAGATAAACTCCATTGTTACAATGTTGTTTAACGTTGTTAAATGTTATAACAGAGTTTATCTGTGGACTGAGGACGCAAACGATTTGTTTGCCAACTCGATTTCCATTTGAAAAGTAGTATCAACACCAATTTGTTAAGATAAGTGAAGCCTAAGTGGCAAATATTTTTATTTGTGTAATATTTATTGCTTCACTGTAGCTAGCTTCATTTTCTACATAATCCAAAACATAATTATTTAATAGAAGAAGTTCAAAATAAACTCAGAAGCCTCAGAGAACAGAAGTGGATAGTACATTTTGTCTGTATCAAAACACATGTCGGATATATTGGTAATGAATTAGCTGATAAAGTAGCTAAGGAGGCTGCATTAGATAATGGGACTGACTATGCATACAGCAAAAGAATGTGAAGGCCCAGAAGTGGCAAGAAGAGTCAAATAATATAACAAAGGGAGCAATCTGCAAGGAGTTCATTCCTCAGTCAAACAAAGAACTGAAAACAAATTAATTTAAATGTTGCTCTGACATCAATGATCATCGGTCATGGATTAACAAAATCATACCTGCACAGACTTGTAATTATAGTTGGACCCTACCTGCATCTGTCTACAACAGCAAACAGTAGAACATCTGATATATCGATGCTGCAAACTTAAACAACAAAGGGAGATAATGAATCCAATATCTACAAATGGCCAGTGACTAAATCACAGATAACGCGAGAGCTTTCAAGACATTTATTCAAAGCATTAACTATGGTGAATTAAAATGAAACATTAAAGTGACAACAGGAAGATAGTGAAGTGATACAGTGACGTGATATGAAAAGAAATAAATAATGAACTATGAATAAGAGAGAAAATTAAAGTCAGTAATAAATGAGTAGATAGAGTCGACATGAAAAATTCAATGCCACAGCCGGGATTTGAACCATGGAGATCCGAGAATTTTTCATGTCAACTCTAACTATCCAAAACCTTAGCCTATAAATCACATAAAACAGTCACCGTTATTGCCATTTATGTATTTAAATTGGATACATTATTTAGTGAGTAATTGCTTATTATTTAAATCATGTAAGCTGGATTATCAGCAAAAGCCATTCTAAGAGTTGATTGGGGCTACATACCTTAAAGAACCTCAACATGCTGGTCAGCACCCTGACATTGTCCCGAGCTTGCTCATGGTATCTGTAAAGATCTGCTTGATAGGAAAGAAAACCCTGTCCAATCTGTGAGTCTGCAGCATCCAGTATAGAAACAACAATTCCCACAATTGGTTGCTTAAGTTGCTCCACTACCGTCCCTAGGCCAGCTTCACGGTCGTGCCAGTAGCTATATTCTGCCATAGGACCTGGTTCCTGGGGAACCTGAAACAAATATTTTGTAGTAATTCTTCACTTATCTTTTTAAACTATGCAATGTGTAACTCTTTTATTCTCACTATGTTACTCCAACATATTTTTTCTTGGGAACAGTCTCAAATTAAATAAGATGTACTTAAAGTATAAAATTGAAACAAGCGTAGAGACATAAAAAAAGTACATAAAAATAGTTGGTATGTCCAGCGGTTTCAACCCAAATTTAGTGGACAAAATAGTTAACAGACTCAACAACGCTAAGAAAATAAAAGAAACCACCACCCTAGAACCTACAGGAGCAAAAGAGAAAAAAAAAATTAAAAATTTACCTTCCTTCCATCAGCCTATAATAAATTCCAAAAAATCTTCTCAGCACAACATAATTCTTACACCTCAAAATAGATTTAATGTCACAAATTTGCTGAAAGGCCTCCCCAAAAATTCAATTACTACCAAAGAAAAACCAGGAATCTATAAGATCAAATGTGAAACTTGCCCTAAAATTTATAAAGGAAAAACAAAAAGAAATATTGACATCAGAACTAAAAGCCTGCCTCAGTAGCTTGGTGGCAGTATGTCTGCCTCATATTCAAGAGGTCCCGAGTTCGAATCTCAGTCAGGGTGAGTTACCTGGATAAGGGTTTTCCGGGGTTTTCCCTTATCCTAAAAGACGAATGTCGGGTGACTCTAAGCTCTATGGACCCTGGGCTCATGTGAGCATCATTTCACCCATTCCATTCATCGTCCGATAAGACTTAGTGTTGGAGGACGTAAATTAAAAAATATATATATCAGAACTAAAGAACATATAAGAAACATTAAAAATGGTGAAACAGAAAAATCAGCAGTGGCTTTTCATTTTTTTAATATTAGACATGACATCAACTTGAAAACATCTTTAATAAAATACGTTAATCACCCCTTAGACCTTTCCGTATGGGAAAAAATCTTCATTAACAAAAATGTGTCAATATCTTCTTGATTCACTTTTGTGCTAAGATGTACTTAGTTACAACATGCTGAAGCAAGATCCACTGTTTTATGCATGATGAATAGCTGACACAAAAAGAGAAAGGGGAAAAAAGCAAGAATCATATTCATATGGAAAAATAAGAACCGAGTAAAGAACTTTGAAATCCCACCAGTAGGTAATTTGACAAAGATGTTCATAGTTCTACCACCTGAGAGAGAACAAAGTAGATGACAACAACAAACAATAGTTGGACTTTAAAGATTGATAATGGATGCAATGGCTTCTGAAACTAATCCCTCAATAATATAAAAATGTAAGTGACGAGATGTCAGAAACCGACTACAAATAGTTTTTTCAAGAAAAATGTCAATCTCCATTAGGTTAAACTTAATATGGAATATTTGGAAAATGTCTAAGAGTAATAAGATGTTTGTCACAAACTATACAAAATTTCAATCAAGACGTTAATTGATAAATACTTGAGCAGGAAAAGGGGCAGATTGTATATGTTTTTTGTGGATATAAGAAAGCTTTCGATATGATAAACGGAGGGCTTTAAAATGAAAATTAAGAAGAAAAGGGGTGAGTGAGAGGTTTATAAACGAAATTGATAAAATTTATAGTGGGGTTACATTCAGAATAAGATGTGGGCTGAATGTACTATCAAAAGAGGCTGAACAGAAGTTAGTCTTAAGACAAGGGTGCAAATTGAGTCCTATACTATTCAATTTATTTATATACGACATAATAGAGAAGGTTAAGGAAAGAAATGCCCATTGCCCAATAATAATGAACAAAGAGATCCTTGGTTTATTGTACGCGGATATTTAATGGTAGGAGCAATTTCTGTAATAGCTCAATTGAGGCAATTCATAGTTTTCGCGCTGACTGAGAACTAAGAATAAACAGCAAAAAATAATAGTATTTAAAAGAGGATTGATACTGAGGAAAGGAGAAGAAAGGTTCATAGATCAAAAGGTAGAAGTCGTAAAGGAGTATGACTATTAGGTGTAAGGATTTGTGACAGTGGAGGATGGGCTGCACAAGCCAGAAAAGTGATAGTTAATGGCAGGGCGGCAATGTCAGGGGTAAGAATATGCTTTGCACACCCAGTAGAAGCTCTACTGTCTGACCATTTACAAAAGTGTACTTCCATGAAATTTGTGCCAAAAGCAGCAGAAGATCTGAGATATTCATATGCAATATAGAAAAAGATTACATTTCAAAATGTGTGTATTCTTGTACTTAGTAAAACCAACCTTATTAAGGTAAGCATCAATAACATTAATGATGTGTCTCTCCCATGACATGATTGCTTCCTCTAGATCTGCCACTGTTTTGGGGTTTGCTGCCAGGCCTGCAATATCCACATTCTCATCATATAGTCCTGCAATATATGGGATTGGCAATTTGACGTCACTTTCCAGATGCTGCTGTGTCCTGCAAAAATAGCAATGGATCCATTTATAGAAGTCCAGAATTCAAATTGTTTAGGAGGTGTTACCTGAATATGAATTTTTAGGGGTTTTACCTTATCTTGTTAGGTAAACTTAAGTTTGAGCCATGAGCGAGTACAAGTCATCCGGATGCTCCCGGGCGGTTGTCAGAGCGCCACAGTACCTATCTGCTGAGCGGATTTACCCATGCGGTCTTATACGAGGGCTATCCAGAAAGTAGATTACGTTTTCGTCTGTTTCCGTTAGGGGCGGGGCTAGCGCGGCCATCTTGGGGTCAGAGCGTTGCGCAGCTCAGTCGGCATCTAGCCGTGCTAGTGAGAGGTTCGTGCTGTGCTCCGTTCAGATACTGTGACGGTTTGAAATGTCTGCGTTAATTCAAAATCCCGTGAGCTGCGAGGTGCGTGCAGTAATAAGGTTTCTGACTGCAAAAAACTGTAAACCGATAGAAATCTATCGGCAGCTTTGTGAAGTGTATGGGAACAACATTATCACTGAAGGTGGAGTGCGTCAGTGGGTCATCAGATTTAAAAATGGCCGAACCAATGTTCACGACGAAGATCGAAGTGGGAGACCCAGCATAGTGACTGCCGAACTTGTCGAAAAAGTCGATGCTAAAGTCCGTGAAAATCGAAGGTTCACAATAACGGAACTTTCTTTGAGTTTTCCACAAATTTCGCGAAGTTTGTTGCACGAAATCATCAGCGAAAAGCTTGGTTACCACAAGTTTTGTGCAAGATGGATTCCAAAAATCTTGACAGAGGACCACAAAAATCAGCGAATGGCTGCAGCGTTGAACTTTTTGGACGTTTACCATAAGGATGGTGACTCTTTACTCGATCGCATCGTTACTGGTGACGAAACATGGGTGAAACACGTGAACTGTGAAACGAAATTGCAATCAATGCAGTGGGGGCACACAAGTTCTCCCCAAAAACCCAAGAAATGCATGCAAACAATGTCGGCAAGGAAGATGATGGCGATTGTTTTTTGGGACAGAAAAGGTGTGATTTTGGTGGACTTCCTGGAAAGAGGCACTACAATAAACTCTCAAAGGTATTGCCAAACTCTCCAAAAACTCAGAAGAGCCATTCAAAACAAGCGCAGAGGAATGTTGAGCTCTAAGATCTTGTTGATTCACGACAACGCCCGGCCCCACACGGCAAATGTCACTCGTGAAGTTCTTGAATCTTTTAAGTGGGAGTTGTTTCCTCATCCGCCGTACA
This sequence comes from Mantis religiosa, assembly GCA_030765055.1. Lineage (NCBI taxonomy): Eukaryota > Metazoa > Arthropoda > Insecta > Mantodea > Mantidae > Mantis > Mantis religiosa. Next base: position 4,380,594 of record CM060956.1, read on the forward strand.
GTCCCGACCTGGCACCGAGCGACTTCCACCTATTCCCAGCAATGAAGAAGTGGCTGGCTATGCAGCGTTTTGATGACGACGCACAGCTGCAAGAAGAGGTAACGAAGTGGTTGAAGGCGCAGGCGGCCGAATTTTTCGACGAAGGTATTTCCAAGCTCGTACATCGCTACGATAAATACCTTAATTTGAATGGTGACTATGTCGAAAAGTAGTATTTGAGTGTGGCTTTCATCTGTATATAATAAAATTTGTTTCCTATACTTTGTTTACTTTTTATTCCAAAACGTAATCTACTTTCTGGATAGCCCTCGTACAAGGGCTGTTCAATAAAGAATGATCATAATTTTTTATGACAACGTACCTTTACTTATCCTCATAATTTTGATGGTCATTCTCAAAATAGTCTCTCCTGAATGCGATGTACTTGTCTCAGCGTTTCTGCCAGTCTTCAAAGACATGCTGGAAACCATTTTTGAGAGATCCTTCAAAATCGCCTCCGCAGCCTTCACTACTGCTTCTGATGATGGATAATGTCTCCCACGAAGGCGTTTCCTCAAGTTAGGGAACAGAAAAAAGTCACATGGAGCTAAATCTAGACTATAGGGAGGGTGAGGGATGCACTTCATGCAATAACATTGGCAATATGTGGCCACGCATTATCATGGTGGTGCAGCATCCAGCCTGCTTCACGGAAATGTGGTCTTTTGCGCCTGATATGGACTTGCAATGTTTTCAGGACATCCCTGTAGTATTGTCCGGTTACTGATATGTGTGCAGGTACAACATGCTGATAAACCATTCCATGAATATTGTGACTTTGTGGGTTCGTAGAATTCAAAGTCCAATTTGCCGAAATTCTAAATGTTCTTTATTTGTGTAGAAACACAGTGCATAGCAGCAGAATTACATCACATATCACAATCTACAACACCAAGGTCAATAACAATAACAAACAGCTTACTCAACTTCCACTGTTTACAACTGACTCTTGGCGAGTCGTCACTTCCTTAAATACCTCATTCATAATTGAAAAATGTTATGGAAGTTTCTCTAACATGCCACCAGATAAAACTCGACTGTTCTAGAATGTAATTATATCTGTCGGCAAGTCTTTTATTTCCGGCACTATGTTTATCTGCTTATGCAAGCTCTTTACCTCCATGAAACACTATCCGTCCGTTAATTATCTGCACTATCTTTATATGCCGGCTCTTCGTTTAAACACTGCCTGCCTATCAGTTCCTTTATGTAAACAAGCCGCACGATCGTAGATAATGTCTTGCGACAATGTCAAAGAATGAGATGACGATAACTTTCCCAGCAGAAGCAACCACTTTTGCTTTTTTGGGGGTTGGTGATGAAGGAGATTTCCACACTGAGCTTTGCTGTTTGTTCTCAGGATCAAAATGATGTAGCCAAGTTTCATCATCAGTGATTACATTTGAAAGAAACGCCGGATCTTCCTCTAACATCAACTTTAACTGCATGTTACCTCCATTGCAGCGGTAAGCGATACTGAACATGTCTGAACTTGCCTGGTTCTCACAGACGGGAGCCAGGAGTACCAACAATGAAACTACTACGGCATGTTTGTTTCACATTAAGCTAACAGAATATAATATGATTGAATTTTAGTGCAAATAATTATGATCATTCTTTATTGAACAGCCCTCGTAGATTTTGTCAGATTCTCAAGCTTTTTTGTCGGTGTTAGATGAAGGACCTTGGTTGACCTCTGCTAGTGTTTCTGGTTCCGGGATGAGCGTCCAGAAAGCAGGCCAGTGCCTGATGCCGCCACGCTAGAAGCGGCCTGCTTGCAGGGTCCGCCCAGTGTGGCAGGACCAGAAGCGAGAAGTTTCTAGGTTTTGGTCATGTTCTGGTTGCACAGGACGGACTCGACTGGCGGTGGTCAGCCGACAAGTCAAATCTAGTCCCAGTGTGGCCAGGTCAGACAGCGTTTGGGGGTGAAGGGATGAACTCACCACCCAAGGACGTCCTTGGGGAGGTGATAGCTCTTTCTCCTTCTTGGTGCATGGTGATCATATTGACCCAGCGTGTTAACCAATTGGTTGGGGTGAGGTGTGATCTTGGCATACAATGTACGCGAACGTTAACGCATAACATCCTCAACATAAGGTATGCCAGAATGGGAGTGTATGATGAGATGGAAACAGTATATTGCAAATAAAAGAGCCGTTATTGAGCAGGAAATTTTTGAACTACAACCAAATATAATAGTATTTTCAGAGCATGGGTTAAAAAATATTGAAATAAATGCAAATCTTTATGAAAACTATACCATAGCTTCTAGTTATTGTAGAGAAAAACACAGAAGTGGTGGGGTTGTAATATATGCAAGGGAGGGTTTGAAATTTAATAAAATTGATTGGAAACTGTACTGTGAGGAAATGTGCTGTGAACTATCAGCAATTGAAATAAATTGTAAAAAATCAAAACTAATTATACTAGGGGTCTATAGTCCACCAAATGCTGATAAAGACAACTTTCTAAATAAATTAGAAACATGCCTAAATAATATTGTAAAAAATAACAAAATTATTGTTGTAGGAGATCTAAATATAGATCTGCTAAAAGAAACTAAGCAAAAACGGGCATTAGTGGAATTACTTGAAACAAATAACCTAAAATTATTAGAAACAGGGTCAACTAGAGTAACACTTCTACAGTTATTGATCACGCTTTTACTAACTTAAACGATGAAGATGTAAATATAGCTTTAATAAAAAATGGGCTTAGTGACCACTTTGGACAATTAATAGAGAGTAAGCCCTTAGATATACAAGATGGAAAATTAAAAAATCTGAAGGAAATTAAAAGAATTGTAAATAAAAGTACTCTAGAAGCATTAAGAATTAATCTTAAACAAGCAAAATTTAGTAATATATTTGAAATAACTAAAATAGATGAAAAATTTGAACAATTTATGAATACTTTAAAGGCATGCTTGGAGCAGTCAGTACCATTGTATAAGGTAGTTCATAAAAAACAGAACAGATTAAACTGGTTGACCAAAGGAATAGAAAAATCCAAAAGGAGAATGAAATTCTTAAATAGTCTAAAAGCTTTTAAATTAGATGAACGGTTCTACACATACATAGAAAACTATAAAAATACTCTAAATGCAGTGATAAACAAAGCTAAGAAACACCATAATAAAACTTTGCTCTTGAATGCAGAAAATAAAATTAAAGAGATATGGAACATTATTAAAACAATACATAAAGAAAATTCCTCAAAATGGACAGAAAACTTCCAAATTATAAAATCCAGTTGCATAATACTAGACCCAGTGATTATTAGTAATGAATTTAATGATTATTATATAGATATAATAGCTAATATGGGAATTAAGACAAGAAACTACAAAACAAACGAAAGTTCCATATGTAACTCGATGGTAATTAGAGAAATTACACAAACTGATGTCATTAGACAAATAAATACACTAAAATGTAAAAGATCTAGCGGATTAGATGAATATTCAAACCAAATGATAAAATACTGCAAATACAAAATAATGGATATATTTACACATATAATAAATGAAAGTTTTATTTCAGGAACCTTTCCAAGTAACCTTAAACAAACAATAGTTAGACCTATTTATAAACAGAAAGGCTCCAAACAAATGATGGAAAATTATCGCCCTATATCTCTTTGCTCTGGATTTTCAAAGATTATCGAAGGACTTTTCCTAGAACAGCTCCAGAGCTTCTGTAGTAAATTTAATATTATATCACAGAATCAGTTCGGCTTTCAGAAAAAGAAATCAACAATACATGCAGTTAGTAAGGGAAATGATATAATTGTTAGAGCATTAGATAGAAAGGAGTTAGTGATAGCGATTTTTTTTGACCTATCAAAAGCTTTCGACTGTGTTAATATTAAACATCTACTGGCGAAATTAGAAAACTATGGGATAAGAGGCATACCATTAAAATGGTTAAACCGTACCTGCAAAATAGGGTGCAGTGTGTCGAAATAATACACAATTCAGGAGGAAATTTGAAAAAAGTTAAATCAGCATTCAAAAGTGTAACACATGGAGTGCCTCAGGGGTCAAAATTGGGACCATATCTGTTTATCCTATATATAAATTTTCTATTTAAAATAATACAAGATGCAGGAAGATTAGCCATTGGATATGCAGATGATACAACTGTAGTGGTAACAGGTAAGACAGAGGCAGAAGTTCAGGAAAAAGCAAACTCCTTATTAGAATCAATTAGCACTTATTTAAAAGCACTGGAAATGGTACTAAACACAAACAAAACCGAATGGATGCAAATTCAGCTCAGTAATAGAAAAAAAATCTGATATCACATTAACAGTACAAAATAAGCAAATTAGCCAAGTAGCACAGACAAACTTTTTAGGATTAGTTATAGACAGTAGTTTAAAATGGCACAAACATATAGAAAAGATCAACAAGAAAATAAACAAGGGCATATATGTATTAAAACAGACAACACAAATTATGCATGAAGTCAATGCACTGAAGGTTTATTATGCATTTATTCATGCACACCTAAGTTATGGGGTCATTTTATGGGGGGCAGCAGGTAAGAAAAATATGTTAAAAACATTTAGGCAACAAAAGAGAGCAATAAGAATAATGGAAAAAATCCCTAGGAGACAATCATGTAAAAGTAGCTTTAAAAAACTTAAAATACTCACATTAACCTCTTTATATATATTTGAATGTCTTAAACATGTAATAAGAAACCACATAGAAGGAAAAAATAGAAACATTCATAAATATAATTCAAAAACAAAACAGAACTACTTTATAAATAGGTTCAGGGGAACATTAGCTGCCATGGAGAGGATGCTGGTACTGATTTTTATCCTTCCGTAAGGAACGGATAAGAGAAGTAGGCCCCTATATATATATATATATATATATAAACTTCCTCTAATGCAAAGAAACTATAAGTGTCATATATTCTACTCATATGAAATCCTACACACGCACACGCACACGCACACACAACGCACACGCACACGCGCACCCGCACACGCACACACACGTTCTCTCTCATGTAAGAGTTTTTTAAATGCTTTATGTTTGGCGGACCTCAAAAATGTATTTGTGGTGAATGTTTTAGTAAAAGTTATCACAGAGAGAAAGTAAACACATCTTACCATACTACCATTTGGCCGAGTTTGTCAATGTCATTAACAAAACTCTCTTCTGGGGGTGAAGCATCTGCTTTAGCTTTCTGAGGTTCCTGAGACTTGCGAACAGACATTGACATGCTTCGGTAGGCAGATGGCCTCTTCAATGATGCATTAGTACTGTCTTCTGATTCCGGAGAGACAGCTTTGGATGGATCTCGAAACTGTGTTAGCATCAGCGGTCTGAATGCCTTCAAAACAAGTTTGATCAGTAAGCCATTATGCAGGCCCTCATAGAAAATAATGGCCCTTGTTTTCACAAGTAACTTACCTGTTCGAGAATCCAACCCATGTCTGTCAGAAAATTGCCACTTACGGAACCCACCAAACAGTTTCTTGACATCTCTGCACTAGCCTCAAATAAACTTTCATATGATGGTAGTCCTTCCTCACGGGTACGCAGGAAGTAAATGTAATGTTTTGTTTTATCTATCTCTTCTGAAGGTATGAAGCCAAAATACCCATAGATCTTGATAGAATCAAACTCTCGCTTCACCATTTGCTGATTGGAAAACCAAAACAATGTAAAAAGATTATTATTAATTATTATTGTTATTTTTATTTATTTATTTTCAATTTTACAATATACAGACAAATATCACATTGTAGGTCACGTAAAATATGTTAAAATAATATCCAAATAGATAGAGTCAACATGAAAAATTCAATGCCATGGCCGGAATTTGAACTACAGATCTCCGGGTTTCCATCCAGTCGCTCTAACACATTGAGCTACCATGGCCAATGTGTTGTCATGATACTAAACTCTCCTTTTGACTCGTGTATATATATTTCCCGGTCAGTCGCACAAGAGCCGTAGATGCAAACGAAGATTTGCGAAACATGTCCTCAAAATAGGTACGAAAGTGAAGCAGATGTGTAAAAAATGCGACTCATCTAAAATTTAATAATTTTTCGCTTCACTGTGGTGTTCCAATACAGTTGAATCTCGATATAAGTTATGTAAGTTCAAAATCTCTGCCACAACTTTCTAACAGCGTTGTTTGCTAATGGGATCTGGGATATCTGTTGCGTTTGGTGTATCAATGTGTATGAGCACAGACCGCATTAAGGATGGATGTGGAGAATTGCTTGGCCACTGACTCAATTCGAGGGCGAGCGTCTACGGAATTTTGGATTGCTAGAACAGCAGCATCCCAGTCGACTTCATTCACCCAGTCTACCATTGCCACGTCTGAGTGGACCACAACCCAAGCGTTTACCACCCTGAGATCCAGATGAAATGAAATGTTTTCGATGATAGTGAAATCTATGACGCTCGCCTTGCCACCAGGCGGGAAGTGCGTTGGACTCACAGGCCATACGCAAAGAGGGTGTTGTCACCGCTGATGAAGCAGTAGAGGCCCCTTCCCCTTCTATTTTGGGTATGACTGTTCCAGTTTGGGTGTCTGGCATTGAAGTCGCCTGCTATGCACACTCTGTGGTCTAGGTTTAGGAGTGCCCTGTAGTCTGCTTCACAGAATGGTTGGTTGGGCAAGTCATATACAGCTATAAGTACCAAGTCTGAACCGCCCAAGGAAAGCCTTATGGTGGTCGCCTCTAGGTGTTGTAGCAGAGGAATGGTTATAGGAGTATGGGTGATGTGGCTTTTTATGAATATAGCTGTACCTCTGCCCTGCTGGTCGACTCTGCCGGACCGGTAGATGGCATAGCTTGGCAGGTTAAACTGTACTCCATCATGAAGGTGCATTTCGCTCATCATAAAGAGGTCAATCCCTCGGTCATTTACAAACTCCAAGATGCCCGGCTTCTGTTCCTGGAATGCTTTTGCATTCCAACATGCTGCCCTCAATGAACATTGATTTCTCCTCACCGCCATTTAAGAGCAGGAGTCAGGGAAGAGGAATCGTGCAGTTGCTGCATGATGCTGCACTTTTGCGTGGCAGGGATCTGCCAGTTGCTCCCTGCAGCGTCTTAAAATGGCTAGGGAGCATTGGATTAGGTTGGTAAACCAGGTGGAAAGCTCTTGGAACAACCCCAAGTCCTAATTAGAAATCCCGGTCTCCCAGGCTGGTATGCCTTGTGTAGCTACTGTGGCGGTGGGGGCTGCTGCTCCCTCCTGGGCAACTGCAGCCGCTGTGGCTAGTGCTGCTCAGACTCCCCGAGTATACGGGGACAGGCTGCCCAGCTGTTGCTGCCGCAGGTGCCGGTGATGTTTCACGCTGGGCTGTGGTGGCCTTCCGTTTCTGGGGAGGCCACTGTGCTTTAGTTGCAGGTGCAGCTGGTGGTTCTGTGGCAGGAGTCTTAGAGCTTTCCGCTTGGTTTGCTACCAGAGTCAGAATTGCTTCGACCTGTTGCAGCACTTGTTTGTACTTGCAAAGCACCTGGGCAAAGCTAACTCCTGGCCGAACTTGTACAAGCTCCCTGTTGGGTCCTTGCCCTGTCTTGCCTGCACTATATGCAGTCTTGCTGGACAACTGCCATAGATGCCAATGTGGGCTTCCTAGCAGTTGGCATACTTTTTCTGCTCCCTGGGGTTAGGACAATCTCTGACATGGTGCACGTATGCAGGCCAACTTGAATATATTACCACTATCTTGCATATATCTATATGAAATATTGTTACATAAAAAGCAATCTCAGTATGTACACCATAAATTTAGAGATACATTCTCATGACACTAGAAAGATAAAATTCATACAATTGCACAAACAAGCTCATTAGAAACAAGCTTCATATATACATGCCTCCTGCTTTATAACGTTACCCAATTAAATTAAACAAATATCTGCACTGAATAAATTCAGAATTTGTGTAAAAAAGCATATTCTGTAGTATGATATATATAATACTTTAATAAATATCTGTAAAAATCTTAGACATGTTATATATCATGTTTCATGATCTACAGAACAAATAAATGCTACTACTACAAATAAATTAATATGACAAAGATTCAGTACTTACAGGAACCATCATATATATTGGTTTTGGTTTAGGGACAACTACCTCTTCTTCGACCTCAGGTTCTGCAATACATCAACATATCTATGAGAAATTTGCAAACACATTTAATGTTCCTCATTTCCAATGGCAGTGGAAGAGGTTGCTTTAAACATTAGATATTACTTACCTATTTTTTTCTTATGAACCTATTAAGCCTATCTATCACATTTATATGTATGGTGTACCTTCCATAACAGTACAGTAGCGACGATAGTTCTGTGCCAGTGACCTACTTTCTTTGCGCACTGGAGAGAGTCTATGACCAAACAGCACTTGCATCTTCTGTTAGCGGTAGAAGATGGAAGACAATGCAGCAAGGCCATACTTCTCAGACTCGTCTTTACTAAAATGCATACCTTAACATATATGAGCACTTCCTCATCTTAGGCACTTCTTTACTGTTTTACTTCTTTGCTTTCACAAATGTTTTAATTTACAGGAAAATAGAAATCTGGGGTGATGCCTTTGTGGCTTGTAGCGCATGGAAGTGAGTGAGCCAATTCTCGTATCAAGATATGTTTCATCTTCATAGATAACTGACCTTCCTTCGTCTCTAAGCCTTTTTATGACACGTAAATATCCCTTGTTTTCTTCCACTTGAAACCTATGCCACATAAGAAAAGTCTTTATACTAGTGCTTCCCCCTTTAAAGTTAATGGAATCTTGATGTTTCAGGAGTCCCAAATTTTGACAATAGGTACAGTTTTCTCCTGAATATACAAATTATAAATTGTTTGGCGAATTACACACATATCAAAGACATCAACGACAGTGATTGTTTCTGGTATACAATGTACTTTCCAGATGTTTCAAAGGAGGTCCCTTGTGCCTTACATTTCTCCCCTTCTTTAATTATTGTACAAAATTTTCTCTCAGATACTTTTGTTGCTGCACTCACCCTTCCTTGCATTTTATTAGCATATCGCCAGAAACTGCTTCCCGTTTCAGAATAGATTGACAATATTAATAACTTCGTGGTTTGGCTGTGGAGTGTTTTTCCACTGTTTGCTTTGAATTGGAGGCATTTTAATCTAAATCTAATTAATCATTTTAATCTAAATAAGAAAATATCTAAAAGCACACACACACACACACACACACACACACACACACACACACACACACACACACACACACACACACACACACACACACATACACACAGACAAAACACTAATCACCAGTGCGATTAATAATTATGATTTCTAAAACTTTAAAATATTAACGTGACGGCACCAAAGCATTAGAAGTTACCCAGTCACATCTCTCCACGATACTGGCCATTTCAGTATATTGCGCATGACCGAAAGTGTAGACTCAGCAACTGGATTCTGAAAAACTGCGCACATGGTCTCCACCAACACAGAACCATCGTCCGCACTGTAAATGAAGTATATGCATCTAAGTTGATGTTATGATCTATTCTTTATATTTTTCTGAATCAGCAAGATTTTTTTTTTTTTTGCTTGGAATCTTGTGTATTTTATAAAGTAAGCAGAAATATAAATTGATTTTATTTTTAAATTTTCACAGTAAGCATCTAAAATGGAGATGCAAACCAAGAAGCATGAGGGTCATTCAAGTCAATCTGGAACATTTCTTTTTTTTTTTCAGGTTTAAATGGATGCCTAGGCTGGAGGTTTTGTATGCAGTAGACAGTGGCACCTGTGTCCTTTTACTGGTAGATGGTGCTCATTACCTGTGCTTCTGGATAGACAGTTATTCAAGATGGCGGACAACAGGGTGAATGTCCACATGGAACAGCATGTTGTGATGAAGTGAAATGGTGAACCCGTGTTAGTGATTAATTTCTATCAATTAACTTAAATTATTATGTGATATTTACATAAATTAAATCTTGTGGAAATTTCAGGACATTACACTGTCCTCAAATACTCATATAAATATCTGCACTTATACCTATAAGAGTCTGTATGTTAATTTGAATCTTTCCCTTGTGTCGTTATTTTATTTTAACTATTATACACATCCTTTCCTTATTATTTTATGTTACTTATAACAATAGTCCTTACTACACTAATGTAAACAAATGGAAATTCAATAATAATATCAACTACTAAAATTAGGCAAGTGTATATACTTTTCTCCACTTACAAGTTTTTTGATGAAGACTGGTTTCTGGAACCTCTTCCCTATTGTCAGTTCTGTGGTTGTAACGATAGGGAAGAGGTTCCCAGAAACTAGTCTTCATCAAAAAACTTGTAAGTGGAGAAAAGTATATACAAGGTTGACTCATTTGCCTAATTTTAGTAACAATGGCACTCCACTTTCTGAAATACTTCTTTTTATTCTATATAATAATATCAACTACCCATTCAAAAATGGAAATGACCATAAAAAATGACAGTTCTGTTTCATTCCACTTAAGATACAAGGGGCATCCAGAAAGTAAGTTCTGTTTCAATTTATCTCCGCTGCAGCACTGTGAACGCAGTTCCGCACATGCGTGGTAGACGCTCTGTGTCAAGGAGAAGAAACGTGCACCATTGTGAGATCGCTGTCAGCCACGTACGCTTTGTTATGCTTATTTAAAATGTTGGTGTTGATTGAAAATCCCACCGTTTGTGAAATCAGATGTTTATTGCAAGACACTTAGGAAATTGCACCGTGCAATACAGAATAAGCGCCGAGGAATGCTGTCAAAAGGTATTGTGTTTCTTCATGACAACGCACGACCACACACTGCAAATGCGCCGAAAAACATCCTACAGGGATTTGGCTGGGACATGTTTGACCACCCCGCGAACAGCCCTAACCTCGCTCCTAGCGACTTTCATCTGTTTTTGCATCTCAAATCTTTCCTTGGCGGTCAACACTTCAACAATAACGAAGAGCTGAAAGAAAATGTTTCCAACTGGTTGAAGACACAGGCGGCAAACTTCTATGAAGAAGGTATACAAAAGCTTGTGCCTCGCTATGACAAATGCCTGCAAAATTTCGGCAGTTATGTGGAAAAGTAGTTTAAGATTTGTAGAATTTTGTGTAATAAATAATTCTTCTGTATCTGTACACAATTTAATTTTATTACCAAACGGAACTTACTTTCTGGACGTACCTTGTATATATAGCTATAAGGTTATCTCATAACTAAAGTCCGTTTTTGGATACACATACACATGGAAGTTGTATTTAAGAATATTATACGCACCTACATATTTCCCTTTACCCTTCTTTCCTTTCTTGTCCTTGGCTTTCTTCTCTTTCTCTTTCTTCTCTTTCTCTTTCTTTTCTTTTTCTTTTTGCTCTTTCTCTAACTTCTCCTTTTCCTTCTTTTTCTTTTTTCCCTTCTTTGATTCCTTATCTTCCTCTTCCTCTGGAGGTTTCACTTCAGGTATCACTGAAAATAACCAAAGACAATATTTTCCTTATTACAAGGACAAAATCTTTACCATTGTTTTTATTGCATCTTGGATATCGAAACAAATATCTGTCTGCAGAAGTTCACGAACAACATAAACACTACATTTCATTACAGATGTATTTGCAACATTTTGTGTCACATTCTGCTATGTTGTAGACAGTTTAATAAATAACTTAAAACATCCCCTTATTGTGACCCAGTGGCTATGGTCCAGGCTTATTGGGATGGTTAGGCACTTTTACCCACTGTAACCATCAGAAGTATTATTGAGACATAATGAGCTTGTCCTGCAATGTTCTTTTCTTCAGCTCCAGAACACTCTAGAACTCAGTGGAAAATTCTAGTGGTTATATAAGCCATGTGTTCATGACTGAGTTAGTGAATACTCAATTCAGTTCAATTCAAATTTATTCATCCTTTAAAATCAAATCTGTACATAGTACCTTGATATAGGATATGTCAGTAAATTTACACTTTATACTACAAAGTTAAACATCAACCTACATTCAATTATAATGTAACACAAATTGGATATAATTATAAATGAGAGAAATGAACAAGCTAAGTAAATTCATGTTTTATGATTATCTGGATTTGTTAAATTGCAGATATTCCTTTACTGTGTAAAAGCAGTGCTCCTGCAAGAAAGCTTTAAACACGTTGTAGTTATCTATGCTTTTGATGTCATTAGGAAGGGAATTATAAACTATTGTACAGGAATGCAGTACTCCGTTCTGATTGAGGTTAAGTGTATATCCTTAATATGCCTCATGGGATGCATATGAACACTTCCGTTGATTTGAAAGTTAAATCTATTTCTTTTGATTTGATTTGATTTATCGATTCATCCATTAAAACATGTACATGTTATAGGACACGTCAAATTAAAAACTAAGTATAATATTTACAATTAAGGTAGCTATCTAAATATTTACAAATTTAAAAATTCATCCATGCTGTAGAAGCTATTGGCTCTAAGGAAGTTTAATAACAATTTCTTAAATTGATGTTGTGATTCAATCTTTTTTATAGATTCAGGTAACTTATTGTAAAGATGTAACTCAGCATATGTGAAACTATTTTCATACATCTTTGTTTTGTGTGACTTCACAAATAAATTATTCTTTGTTCTAGTGTTGTGTATATGGATTTCAGAATTTGTTTTGAATAAACTTAGGCTTGCTTTCATATGTACAAGAGTTTCATATATGTATATACTTGGCAGTGGTAAGATACCTAATTTACTGAAGTATGGCTTACAACTAGTTGTGCCTGAGAGATCCGCTATGATTCTAATTATTTTCTTTTGGTATCTGAATACTTTTATACTGTCTTTAGAATTTCCCCAAAAAATTACACCATACGCCAACAAACAGCTGTCTCCAGTATATTAACACATGCCAAAGGAAGTATGCAAAGATTTTTAAACAGAGGCTTATATGAACATAGCATTCTTTCATTGCCTATAATATGAATGGCTTGTTTTTGTTTAATAAATATATCTTTGGCTTCTAGTGAATTTCCCCCAAATATTATTCCATATTTAATTATAGAATGTATATGTGCATAATAGGACATTAAAAGTACACGAAGGCTGACATTTTGACTTAATATTCTTAGAGCATATATATTCCTGCTTAATTTGGTTAGTAGATGATTTGTATGAATTTTCCATTTTAAGTTATCCTGTATCCACAAGCCTAAAAAGTTTGTTTCACTTTTGTATGAAATTAATTTATTATTTAATTTTACTTCAGGAATATTTTCATTGTTTCCTCTGACAGTAATACTAAATTTAAGACAAAGTGTCTTATCTGTGTTTAAAACCAGGTTGTTATTAGCTATCCATGATACCAAATCTTTACTAGTGTGACTTAATGAATTATTTAATGTTTCCTGTTATTAGTAAGCTAGTGTCATCTGCAAACAGTACATTGTTATGAGCTTTTGATGTTATTTACAAAGTCAATTATATACAAGATGAATAGAAATGGGCCCAGAATTGAGCCTTGCGGCACTCCATATGAAATGTCAAGTAAGTCTGATCTAACTGCCGAATGAGTATTGGTAGTAGCGTTTGTGTCGAAAATCTCTGTTAATTACTTTTGATTTGTAAGGTAAGTTTCAAACCAGCTGTACGCTGGTCCTCATATGCCAAAGTCAAATAACTTTGCTAACAGAATTTTGTGATCAACAGTATCAAAAGCTTTACTTAGATCTAAAAATATACCAATTGCTTTATCTTTATTATCCAAAGCGGTTATGACGCTATTTAAGAAAGAGTATATTGCAGTCTCTGTTAATTTTTTGTGTCGAAATTCATGCTGTGAGTTAGTAATTAAACCATGTTTTTCCATAAAAGAGAGATGCCTCCTATACATTATCTTTTCTAATATCTTTGAAAATATGGAAGGTATGGAAATTGGACTGAAATTTGATACTTCAGTCCTTTTCCCTTTTCTATTTAGGGGTATAACCTTAGATAGTTTCAATACATCTGGAAAGATCCCGCTAGTCATGGATGCATTACTTCTCTGGCACTGCATAAAATGCACTGCATAACATTAACAATTTCTTGTGCTCCACTTCCCAATGGGTGAACCTTCCAAAACAGAGACTGCACTATGCAGCAAATAGTCACAGTATAAACCTTGAAGTTTAGTTAAAATGGGAAATTTGAGTAAATGTAAAAACAGCAAAAGATAAACTAAGAAAAGATCAACAACAGAATATAAATGTATAATGATTAGATGTAGTAAGGAAATTTGATTACTAATATATAGGAAACACATGGGAGGAAGGTAATGGCAGAATTAAAGAGCTCTGAAGTGTGGGGGAAGCATATCTGCTTTACATTCAAGAGATCCCAAGTTCATATCTCAGGGTGAGTTATGCAGTAAAGGACTTTCTCAGGTTTTTCACTTATCTTGAGAATGTGAATGTTAGGTAGGATTACGACTAGGATTACTGCCGTTTATTGAACCTAAGCCCCAAGTAGGGCATACCCGGAGGAGACAGAGGGCGGCTGACCCAAGGAGTCACGACAGTGCAGAGGGAAGGGTCCATATACTTTACCAGTTGTAAACTTCCCAGCAGACCAGCATCCCACCTGAAGTGTTTACCAGAAGCATATCATCCTGCCTTACAATGATGTGACTCCTGCAGACACTTCTACCCTGAAAGAGACCACCAGATGAGAGATGATGTAAAATGGTGGGACGGGAAATTTGGGGGATGTAATTCACCTGCCCATCATTCACTTAGCAACCAAAAAAAATCTTCAAATAAACCCATGGTTCAGGTAGGTTGGCCATGGGAACGGAACCCGGACTTCCCAAGAAGCTGCCTGAGCCATCCCAATTGGTAATGTTAGGTGACTTTAAGTTCAAACCCAGAACACATGTCACCATTATTTCATAAATTTGATTCTTTCATTATCCAGCATGATCTACCAGGTTAAACAATGTTAACTTTAAGAAAAATAACGACCATGATGATGGTGGTGGTGTTGATAATTTTTTTTTTTTTTTTTTTTGTAATTTATGTCCTCCAACGTTAATCATATCGGACGATGAATGGAATGGGTGAAATGATGCTCAAATGAGCCCAGGATCCATAGAGCTTAGAGTTACCTGACATTTGTCTTTCAGGATAAGGGAAAATCCTGGAAAAAACCTTATCCAGGTAACTCACCCTTACTGAGACTCGAACTCAGGACCTTTGAACGTGAGGCTGACTCGCTACCATCTAAAAACAAGATAGGAATGGAAAGCATATGGTAATTACAGGCAAGAAAATGACAACAGATTTTCGAAATTAATGAGAAATAGTATAGAATATGTAGAGAAACAAGGAATCGGGAAAAGTCTGAAAATAAAGTCGTAAGTTTAGACAGTTCCAGCTTACCAAATAATGGTGGTACTGGCGCTGGTGCAACATGCCCACTCTTACACAAATAAAAATATTTGTAACAGAATCTCCACTTAACTTAAAAAAGAAGAAGAAATTAAACAATTTATAAAGAAGAAGGAAGTATTAACATCAACTTCTGTGACTAGCTTCATTTTCTGTGTGATGCCCACTCTTCTCTTTCTGCAGAAGATTAAATTTAAATTCTACAAATTTTGATGGAGAAATTTCAGCAATCCTTCAAAGCCTATAAAATGTTCTATATCATATAAATAAATTTGAAAAAGTTGTTTTATTATGTGATCCTAAAATAGCTATAACGCATATGACGTCTGATGTAACACCTAAAAACCTAAATATTGCAGAACTGTGAACAGTAACAGTAGCTCTAACATCAAAGATGCCATTCCATCTAACAAAAAATTTGGTATATATCAAACTGAATGTTATGACTGTAGTCAAATTTATATTGGAAAAACCAAAAGAAATTTAGAAACAAGAGCAAAGGAACACTTTAGCAACATAAAATACAAACAATTAGAAAAATCAGCAGTTGCCACACATTTTTGGAAAGAAAAACACAACATAAATCCAGAACCAAAACTACTACAACATACATCAGGAAAACAAGAACTGTCCACATGAGAACAAATCTTTATTTAAAAAAATAGGAATAAAATATTCAACTTCGACATCCCCCAGAAAGATTTGTTCAGCAAGTTCCTCGAACCGTCACCAGAGGAAACCTATGACAAAATATCACCAGCTACACAGTTGAGAACCAGTCAATGTCCGGTTGACAATGGACGCAAAGTCTCTGAAACGTATAAAAATTATTTGTGGTTGGTTTATTGACACTCGTCACTTACTTTCTCATATATTTATGAGAGACTAGTTTCAAAGGCCCTGGCCTCCATTTTCAATCTCTTTCCAACTGGCATCTATTGTTGTCTGCTCTCTCTGGTGGTGGAACAATGAACTTTTTTGTCAAATTATCTACTGGCGGGATTTCAAAGTTCATTACGCGATCCTTATTTTTCCAGATGAATATGTTCTCCCATGTTGTCAATCTATTTTGGTTTATCACTCCTTTTAATAATTTTGGATTTGGATCAATGTCATGGTTTTCATTCCAAAAATGAAATGCTACTGCTGACTTGTCTTCTTGTTTCAATCTGATGTTTCTAAAGTGTTCTTTGACTCTGGTTTTTAAATTTCTTTTTGTTTGACCTATGTAGCATTTTTCACAATTCTTACAATTTATTTGGTATATTCCAGATTTGTTACCTGAAGGAATTTCATCTTTTGTTTTTGAATTTAGTAATTTTAAAATTGAGTATCTATTAGTAGGTGCCAAGATGATATTTTGTTCCTTGAATATCTTTTTAAATTTATTAAATGTTTTTGGATGATATGTGAATGAACTGAATATGCTGTTGCTTTCTTTTTCTTTAATAAATGTGGTTGCTTCCTTAATGGTTTTCTTTAGTTTAGATTTTCTAATTTTCTTCAAACCAAACTTCAAACAACAACAAAAGTTTGGTGTTGAAGAAAATTAGAAAATCTAAACTAAAGAAAACCATTAAGGAAGCAACCACATTTATTAAAGAAAAAGAAAGCAACAGCATATTCAGTTCATTCACATATCATCCAAAAACATTTAATAAATTTAAAAAGATATTCAAGGAACAAAATATCATCTTGGCACCTACTAATAGATACTCAATTTTAAAATTACTAAATTCAAAAACAAAAGATGAAATTCCTTCAGGTAACAAATCTGGAATATACCAAATAAATTGTAAGAATTGTGAAAAATGCTACATAGGTCAAACAAAAAGAAATTTAAAAACCAGAGTCAAAGAACACTTTAGAAACATCAGATTGAAACAAGAAGACAAGTCAGCAGTAGCATTTCATTTTTGGAATGAAAACCATGACATTGATCCAAATCCAAAATTATTAAAAGGAGTGATAAACCAAAATAGATTGACAAATGAACTTTGAAATCCCGCCAGCAGATAATTTGACAAAAAAGTTCATAGTTCCACCACCAGAGAAAGCAGATAACAGTTGCCAGTTGGGAAGAGATTGAAAATGGAGGCCAGGGCCTTTGAAACTAGTCTCTCATAAATATATGAAAAAGTAAGTGACGAGTGTCAATAAACCAACCACAAATAATTTTTATATGGGAGAACATACTCATCTGGAAAAATAAGGATCGCGTAATGAACTTTGAAATCCCGCCAGTAGATAATTTGACAAAAAAGTTCATAGTTCTACCACCAGAGAGAGCAGACAACAACAGATGCCAGTTGGAAAGAGATTGAAAATGGAGGCCAGGGCCTTTGAAACTAGTCTCTCATAAATATATGAAAAAGTAAGTGACGAGTGTCAATAAACCAACCACAAATAATTTTTATATTAATTTTGACGTCACTGTTACTAAATTTCTCCAAACACACATCTCTGAAACATGTTCTGGGAAAATTTAAAAAGTAAGTGTTGTTTAGTCTCATTAATCGACTCCCTTTAAATTTAATTTAAGATATGATATATCTGGGACATTGATGCAAAGGTTGGTGACAAATGACTCTGCAACTATTGAGGTTACCAGTGTTGCTACTCCTGGGTAACGTTGGCAGGTTCTGTTAGTATGCATTTCAGCCTGTCCAATGTTCAGCTTAGAATTTCTTCAGGACATAACATTACATCCCATTTACTAAAAGTCACTCGTAGTTCTATACAATTTGTTCTAGCCCAGTGACTGTGATAAAGATCTTTAGATTCTGAGTCTATCCACAAAGCAGTAAAGATTCCCTGCTGCAGTAAAATGCCTCCTAAGAGTAAAATATAAAAGTTAGCTGGTATGGATAGAGTCAACATAAAAAATTCATTGCCATGACTGGGATTTGAACCACGGATCTCGTGGTTTCTGTCCATTCACTCTAACCCATTGAGCTACCATGGCCAATGTGCCGTCCTGACATTAAATTCTCCATTTGTCTCATATATTTCCCCAGTAAACCACTAGGGGATCTCGCATTTGAGATACACCGGTTGTGGTGGCTTACTATCGTAAGTACTTGAGTCCCAGGCTTCATCATTTAACTCTTATTATTTTAGTTAACTGGTGGAAATTATTTCTCCACACTTGTATAGGCTAAGGTTTTTGATGGATAGAGTCAACATGTAAAATTCAATGCCATGGCCGGGATTTGAACCATGGACCTCCTGGTTAAATAAGAGTTAAATGATGAAGCCTGGGACTCAAGTACTTACAATAGTAAGTCGCCACAAATGGTGTATCTCAGATGCAAGAGCCCCTAGTGGTTTACCGGGGAAATATACAAATCAAATGGAGAACTTTATGTCAGGATGGCATGTTGGCCATGTAGCTCAAAGGTTAAAAGCAACTGGATGGAAACCAGGAGATCTGTGGTTCAAATCCTGGCCATGGCATTGAATTTTTCTTGTTGACTCTATTCATCAAAAAACTTAGCCTATAAACGGCTAGTGTGAGGAAATGATACATTTTCATCAATTAACTAAAATAGTTAGCTGGAATGTTAAAAGCCATGAACACAAATTCCTCAAATAAAGCCATGTAGCTATTAGTTCATATTTACCTTCTACCTGAACCATCTCTTCTTCCCATATTGTCCTTACACAAGGACCACTAGTAAGCACTAAACAGCGCTTCTCAATATCACAGCTGCTCGTCAGGTCGTTGTCCAAGAATGCAACTAGCCTGTCTCCCTTCTCACCTTCATTCTCTGATAAGAAACTATCAAACACACTTTCATCTTCTATTTCCAAAAAAGTCAGTGCTTTCCTTTTCACCCACTCAATTCTGTAGTCCACCATTATCCAATGTGAATAAACCTGCAAACAAATGTGAAACATAACTAAGGGAATAAACAATAGCAGTTATATGTGTTTGGAGGAATTTAGTAACAGTGACGTCAAAATTAATTTCAGAAACTATTTGTAGTTGGTTTATTAATACTCGTCACTTACTCCAACTGACCAGTTGGAAAGAGATTGAAAATGGAGGCGAATGTCTTTGAAACTATTCTCTCATAAATATAAGTAAGTAAGTGACGAGTATTAATAAACCAACTACAAATAGTTTCCGAAAACAATTGCAGTTTTTTTACAAACTATTCTTACAAGAATCTTTAATTTTCCCTTCTCAACCATGTACATAGCAGATACAGAAGCTATTGCTTTTCATACAAAAATTACGATATTAGAACAATAGTGGATAAGTACACAAGTAGGAAAAGAGGGAGAGTATATATGTTTTTTGTAGATTTTGAAAAAGCTTTTGGTACAATAGTGAGAGAAGCACTATGGTGGAAATTACAAAAGAAAGTCTGCAAGAAATTTATTATAGGGCTAGAAACAATTTATGAGGGAATAAAGTTTGGAACAAGAATGGGATAACAGAATTAGTGGAGCAATGGGATTAAATATGTAATAGAAAGGAATACATGTAAAAAGAACTGTAATGTACACTCATATAATGTAAGGAATAAAGCTGACTATTTAAGGACCACACTAAGGGGAACACTAAACAACGGATCATTAGAAAGTATCGGAAAAGACATGTATAATAGATTGCCAGGTAAAATAAAGAATACTAAACTATGTAATATTAAGAATATAAAAAGGTTGAAGTAATGAGTTGGTATTCAAACACAACATCAAAAGTTGCTGATGTTGGATAGTTGCTGATGATGGGGACGAGCCGGTCTCCGAAACAATTGTTCAAGTAAGGATATTTTAAGTGATGTTGTGTTTGAATACCAACTCATTACTTCAATTGTTATATACATCACTGTTTCTAACCTTTTGCTTCAAATAATATAAAAAGGTATTTGTCAGAACAAGCTTTTTATAGTGTGGAAGAGTACAAAGCAAAAAATGGAAAATAAACAATGTACAAAATAAACAATGAAAACTAAACATAAAAAAAAATAAAGAAGACAAGGCTGTAAACTTAGCCCTATATTAGCTGAGTAGCAAGTTCATGAGCCTTTTCAATATCACTGTAAAATGCTCCACTGCCAACCTTGATGTCCATTACAAGTGCTTTTGCTCCCTCTGCCAGTTTCTTTGAAATTATAGAGGCTATGAGAAGTGGAGTGCTTCCAACAGTGCCTATTGCATTTATGACTGCTAAATTCTTTTTCTCCTGTAGCCATTTTATCAGAGGGCCCTGCAATGAAGCTTCCTGCCTTTTCCAATGCATTTTTCATCTCTGCTTCAGTCAACTGTGATTTGAAACCTCTTATACTCTCCAACTTATCTATGGTACCACCAGTAATCTGCAAGCCTCTGCCACACACCATAGCAACTTTGAAACCTACTGCTGCCAGAGCAGATGCAAAAATTAGAGGGACCCTGTCTCCACAACCTCCTGTGCTGTGCCTATCTATCAGAAGGTCCTCCCAGCTGCTCTCCCATCTCATGATTTCACAATAGCTTTTGTTAGTGAAACCATCTCTCTTACACTCAGGTACATAGCCATTAACATGGCTCCAATTTGATATTGCTCTGCCTTCCCAGTGGTCATTTGTTGGACGAAATACTGCATATCCTCTTGTGTAAGCTGTACGCTATCCCGCTTTTTTTGTATAAGTTCTGCCAAATTGGGCCCAACCAGTTTGTTATTCTATTATTTTCCTTTTACTAACAAATTTGCTTGAAAATGTTTACAAACTGTATTTAAAGGCATATATGTATATTACACAGATAAATTTGTTAGTATAGATAACTGCATAGTAATTTTGTTAAATAAAGGAATGTAGCCCTACATTGTTCAACTTGTTCATTGATGATATAATTGAGAGGGTTGAAATTGCCCAATAATTAGGAATAAGGTAATACCAGGGCTACTATTTGCAGATGATTTGGTAATAGCATCTATAACAGTGATAGGATTACAGAGAGCAATAAATGAAATTAGCAGCTACTGTAAAGAATGGGGGATAAGTCAAAAATAGTAGTGTTTAAGAAGGGTGATAAGTTAAGTAGTATCTAAATGACCAAAAAGTGGAGGTGGTAAAGGAGTTTGACTATTTAGGGATGAGACTGTGCTAGAATGAGGCTGGGGAGCACATGGGAGAAAGATAAGAGTGAAAGGGAAGATAGCGATGTAAGGAGCTGTATATATAAATTACCAGATATGTCAGTAAAGTGGCATGAAAGAATCCATGAAGCAATAGTAGACTCAAAAATGACATATGGTGTGGAGTAGTGGGGGGCCAATGAGATAAGAAATCATGTTGAACACACATATGAACAGTTCTACTAGGTCTGAGTAAGTCAACGCCAAATGGAGTAGCTAGAGTGGAACTTGGAAGACGTTGCAGGAGTGGGGTAAATATAGAAAGATGTTTAAAATATTGGTATAGCTGTATAAAAAAGGATGATGATAATACATTAAAGATCTGTCTAGAACAACACAAGAATTCAACATGTAAGAACAGCTGGTGGGCAGAGCTAGAGAGAACGCTGGCTAAAATAGGGATGAGGGATATCTGGCATGAGAGTGAAAGAAACGTAAAAGGTTTTTGGATAATTATTAAGAATAGGATAGAGGACAAGTGATGTGGGGAAATCTGATAAGTAAGAAATCACTGAAAATAAAGACAAAATGAGGAAGGGAAACATATATAGACATATGTGATAGATATGAGAGGGAGGGTTTAGCTTGGTTAAGGGGGCTTCACCAAAGGAGTGCATTCTATGTGGAAAGAAAATAAGTTTAGAACATTATGTAGTGGAGTGCAAAGAAAGTGACAACTAGAGGAAATTAATATGGGATAAGAACTGGGATAATAAAGGGGCTTACGTAGTAACAATAAAAATGCTTACGTTGAAAAGAGAGAAAAGATTAAGGGAGGTGGGGAAATTTGCTGAAAAAGTCAAAGAGAAATGGTTGAGAAGGGCAAGGA
The DNA here is from genome assembly GCA_030765055.1 of Mantis religiosa. Classification (NCBI taxonomy): domain Eukaryota; kingdom Metazoa; phylum Arthropoda; class Insecta; order Mantodea; family Mantidae; genus Mantis; species Mantis religiosa. The sequence continues at coordinate 4,403,017 of CM060956.1, forward strand.
AATAAGAGGTAGAGAAATGGAAGACACATTCAGTTCATTAGGTCAAGGTCATATAAGGGCTCGACCAGGGAGTCAACACAACTATCAGCCCGTAATATAAGCAGCTGAAAAATTTGTACCTAGATTAGAATTGTAAAACTTGTAATTGAGATTGTAAGATATGGAAGTACAAATAAATATTATTATTATTACCAAAATGACAAACAAAACGTTCATTTTGAGGTCCTCTGAATTCAAAAAAGATCTGCTTGTGTGTTTTTTTTTTTTTTTTTTTTTTTTTTTTTCTTTTGTAATGTTACGTCCTCCAACGTTGAGTCATATCGGACGATGAATGGAATGGGTGAAATGGTGCTCAAGTGAGCCCAGGGTCCATAGAGCTTAGAGTTACCCGACATTCGTCTTTCAGGATAAGGGAAAACCCCGGAAAAACCTTATTCAGGTAACTCAGCCTGACCGAGATTCGAACTCGGGACCTCTTGAACGTGAGGCAGACTACCACCTACGCCACCGAGGCGGGCTCAAAAAGGCAATTATTGCGAAGTCAGGCTCAAGTATTATTTTTAAGGTGTACACGTTCTTCAAAAAATTTTCGGAAACAGAAACTAAAAATGAGTTATTGCAAAGAGTACTTGCGTTTTAAAACACGGAAAAAGTGTATCAGCTGGATCAACTTGCAATTGAAACGGGACACGAGGTAATACGCCTCCCACCTTACCACTGCCAATATAATCCAATCGAGTTGGTGTGGGCTCAAACAGAAATAATACTTTTAAACTGGCGGACGTTAAACGACTTGTTCACTAAGAAATTGACAAGGTAACACAACAGGACTGGGAAAACTGCGTGAGGCACGCAGGAAACCTTCAAGAAGACGATTTTAAGAAAGAAATAGCACGTGACGAGATTTTGGAACCTATAATCATAAATTTGCAAGAATCAGACGATGAAGACAGTGACAATGACGAATTGTCTCTTAACGGAAGTGACATTGACAGCGATATGGATGAGCCACTGGCAGTTCCACTGGATTAGAAAAACAGATAATTCATAAACTATAATTATAGTTATAGTATTTAAAAATATACATAATTTTCGAAAAAAAAATTTCCAATTTTGATTTTGGCAACTGAATTATTGTAAAAGTTTGTAAAATATAGTTCGCTTACCCTTACGTCTGCGCCAAGCGAACCTGCATGTTGTATGAGTGTGCGAGAGGGAGGGAAATATAAAAGGAGTTGCTTAACAAGCTGGCAACGCTGAGTGTAATACGGCATCTGATTAGCTGGACTCCAGAACTCTTCCCATTTGAAACACATAATAGTCACTGGAATTTAAGCAGTTGACAATATGTACGCGGCACCGCGGATGTTCGCGAATAATTTTTTTAAATGTATTCGGAGCAAATTTTGTTTTACATGAATTTTATTTTTCTTCTTTTTCTCTTGAAATTCTTGGAGAAGCGGTGCTTCCAGAATGCACGTTCCTCCACTGCTCGAGTTGGATTCATGACTTGCTTACAGTGCTTTCTCGTTCAGTGTGAACATACGTCCGCACCGCCACACACCACGAACGTCAAAGTTAAGGAAATGGAACGAAGGAAAATGATGGTACAGAAGTAAGCAGTGAGAAGGGAACCAATATGAGCATTCGACGGGAATCGAACCCCTGACCTCCAGTTTGCGAGTCCTATACGTTACTGCCTCTTGTACTTCTACCAGTAAATTGCAATCCTTCAGCGCCTATTCACCTATAACATTGTCTTGCAATCGTAGATATTAAGGATCATAAGGAATATTTTAGTCCTACTGGAATAAAACTTCAAATTGAACGTAAGTTTGCTCGTAACTGGGTTACTCTTAGGAATATATACCTACTGTTCTTTTCTTACCTTATATACTTAAAAGCTGTGCACAAACTCTACTTCAGAAGTTGCAAAATTAGCTGCTAAAAGTAAATTAATCTATTACATTTTCGTGCGTTACTGATGTGTATTTGAGATCAACAGAAAACGTTCAGGTATTGTTGCTGTCATGGCAGACTACATGAAAAGTTATAATTTGAAAAGTATCGATCAGAGCAAAGAGTCGTTAGCCATAAAATCATAAAAGCTAAGTGATTCTATACCATGCACTTTTATGACTTTCTCTACTCCTGAACAAACACTTATTTCTCTATCTTCTTCGTGTTAATCGAAAACAGCAATATCTTATTATAGTTATAAGGGAATATGGGAATACAGTAGACTTTAAATCACAGAACATCAGACTATTAAGTGATAGACAAATGTTTTCAAGTCGATTGATCTGTGATGAGTTTGAAATTCCGTTCTCTTTGTATGGCCAACAGATAAAAAATGAAGGGGTATTTTAAAACACGAACCAATAACAAATAATATTTTGGAAATGGTTCACCCCACTCTAAAAAGGATTTGACATAAACTGTGTTTTAATGAGATCTACATTCTTTGTATAATAAGTTTTGTATATCTATTGTGGTTTACCAATTATGCAAAACAAATCCAAAAATCCAGAGGATTTCCTGAAAATGTAAGTACCTACATATTTCGTTTATTGTAAAATTATCTAAAAAGTATTTTAAAAAAATTAGTTGCAAACATTTTAGAGAAAATCACAATTTCTAAAGATTTTTCGGGTAAAGGTTAGTTAGAACTGGGGATTTCAACAGCTGCGGTTCTCCACGTACCATTTTACATAGCGATTATAGACGTGACTGATGTAAGCAAATTGAGATAGGCTAAACACAGTTAATTTTGGAAATTAATTGTTCTTTCACACTGGCCGTGTGTAGCCTAAAGTATGGAAAGATAGAGTCAAACTGAAAAATGCAATGCCATAGCCGGGATTTGAACCACGGATCTTCTGGTCTCCGTCCAGCCGCTCTAACCATTGAGCTACTATGGCCAACGTGCCAATATGACATTAAATTCTTCAACTGACTCGTGTTTTTCTCGGTAAACCACTAGGAGTTCTCATAAACACATGAGACAACTACCTTAACGACGACTTACTATGCTGTAAGTACTTTAAGACCCGGGTATGACATTAAATTCTCCAACTGACTCGTGTTTTTCCCGTAAACCACTAGGAGTTCTCATAAACATGTGAGACAACTACCTTAATGACAACTTACTATGCTGTAAGTACTTTAAGACCCGGGCATGACATTAAATTCTCCAACTGACTCGTGTTTTTCCCGATAAACTACTAGGAGTTCTCATGAACACATGAGACAACTACCTTAATGGCGACTTACTATACTGTAAGTAATTTAAGACCCGGGTATGACATTAAATTCTCCAACTGACTCGTGTTTTTCCCGATAAACTACTAGGAGTTCTCATGAACACATGAGACAACTACCTTAATGACAACTTACTATGCTGTAAGTACTTTAAGACCCGGGTATGACATTAAATTCTCCAACTGACTCGTGTTTTTCCCGGTAAACTACTAGGAGTTCTCATGAACACATGAGACAACTACCTTAATGGCGACTTACTATACTGTAAGTACTTTAAGACCCGGGTATGACATTAAATTCTCCAACTGACTCGTGTTTTTCCCGGTAAACCACTAGGAGTTCTCATAAACACATGAGACAACTACCTTAATGGCGACTTACTATACTGTAAGTACTTTAAGACCCGGGTATGACATTAAATTCTCCAGCTGACTCGTGTTTTTCCAGGTAAACCACTAGGAGTTCTCATAAACACATGAGACAACTACCTTAATGACGACTTACTATACTGTAAGTACTTTAAGGTCCGGGTATGACATTAAATTCTCCAACTGACTCGTGTTTTTCCCGGTAAACCACTAGGAGTTCTCATAAACACATGAGACAACTACCTTAATGACGACTTACTATACTGTAAGTACTTTAAGGTCCGGGTTTGACATTAAATTCTCCAACTGACTCGTGTTTTTCCCGGTAAACCACTAGGAGTTCTCATAAACACATGAGACAACTACCTTAATGGCGACTTACTATACTGTAAGTACTTTAAGGTCCGGGTTTGACATTAAATTCTCCAACTGACTCGTGTTTTTCCCGATAAACCACTAGGAGTTCTCATAAACACATGAGACAACTACCTTAATGACGACTTACTATGCTGTAAGTACTTTAAGACCCGGGTGTGACATTAAATTCTCCAACTGACTCGTGTTTTTTCCCGGTAAACCACTAGGAGTTCTCATAAACACATGAGACAACTACCTTAATGACGACTTACTATGCTGTAAGTACTTTAAGGTCCGGGTTTGACATTAAATTCTCCAACTGACTCGTGTTTTTTCCGGTAAACCACTAGGAGTTCTCATAAACACATGAGACAACTACCTTAATGGCGACTTACTATACTGTAAGTACTTTAAGACCCGGGTTTGACATTAAATTCTCCAACTGACTCGTGTTTTTCCCGGTAAACCACTAGGAGTTCTCATAAACACATGAGACAACTACCTTAATGGCGACTTACTATACTGTAAGTACTTTAAGGTCCGGGTTTGACATTAAATTCTCCAACTGACTCGTGTTTTTCCCGATAAACCACTAGGAGTTCTCATAAACACATGAGACAACTACCTTAATGACGACTTACTATGCTGTAAGTACTTTAAGACCCGGGTGTGACATTAAATTCTCCAACTGACTCGTGTTTTTTCCCGGTAAACCACTAGGAGTTCTCATAAACACATGAGACAACTACCTTAATGACGACTTACTATGCTGTAAGTACTTTAAGACCCGGGTGTGACATTAAATTCTCCAACTGACTCGTGTTTTTTCCCGGTAAACCACTAGGCGTTCTCATAAACACATGAGACAACTACCTTAATGACGACTTACTATGCTGTAAGTACTTTAAGACCCGGGTAGGACATTAAATTCTCCAACTGACTCGTGTTTTCCCCGATAAACCACTAGGAGTTCTCATAAACACATGAGACAACTACCGTAATGACGACTTACTATGCTGTAAGTACTTTAAGACCCGGGTGTGACATTAAATTCTCCAACTGACTCGTGTTTTTTCCCGGTAAACCACTAGGAGTTCTCATAAACACATGAGACAACTAACTACCTTAATGACGACTTACTATGCTGTAAGTACTTTAAGGCCTGGGCTTTATAGTTAACCACTATTAGGTCAATTAATGGAAATTAATCGTTCCTTCACACTGACCGTGTGTAGGCTAAGTATGGAAAGATAGAGTCAGACTGAAAAATTCAATGCCATAGCCGGGATTTGAATTTTTCAGTTTGACTGTATTGTAACTTTGTGGGTTCGTGAAATTAAAAGTCCAATTGCACAACTCAAAAATGTTCTTTATTTCCACCGAATTACAGTCGGGACACTTGCCGATTACACAGAATTACGTAATGCACACAATTACAATTCATCGGTTCGTCTGTCACAGGTTCACTGCACGCTCACAGTTACGTACAGCTCCTCTGATGCACGTTCACAGTCTTCCGGTCCGTCCTCTCACTGGGCGCTCCTCACAGCTGCTCGACAAGAACTGAGCTGACTCGCCAACTACAGGCCTTATATAGAGAAGATCGCCGTTTCTGGAAAGTTCGCGGCGCGCACAATTACCCCGAGGTTTCGAGACGTCTGGTGAGAGGGGAAAGAGACGGTACAGGGCTCGCGCCGCTTTCCTTATTATTCCCACGAGACAAATGAGTAGGCGTGATCTGAATGCTTCCCCTCTGGCCCTGCTGCCGGCCGGTTCTATAAGGAGTTCCGACGTTCGGCTGACACTGCTCCCTGCTCAAAGCTGGTCGTCCCGAACAGCACCATCGTAGCGTGCCAGGCGATCCAGGTGTACCACCAACATCTTCCCTCGGGGAACCTTTTGGATGCGGTAGATCACGTCGTTAATCCTCTTCACCACCTGGTACGGTCCTTGCCATGGCTGCTGGAGCTCCGGGCAGCGTCCTTTGGTCCGGGTAGAGCGGTACAACCAGACCAGGTCACCCTGCTGGAACCCTTGGCTGTTGGCTTGCCTGTCATACCGGGTCTTCATGCGGTCGCTCGCCTTCTTGATGTTCTGGCGAGCCCTCTCGTGCATGTCGTGGAGATGGTCCACCAGGTTCTCCACATACTCGGTCGCTGGCTGTTTCGCTTCCGGAGGGCTTCCAAAAGCCAGGTTACAAGGGAGGCGTAACTCTCGGCCGACCATTAAGCTGGCTGGCGTCATCCCAGTTGTGTCGTGTGTAGACGAGCGGTAGGCCAGCAAGAACAGTGGCACCTTGACGTCCCAGTCTCGCTGATGGCTGGCCACGACCTTCCACAAGTGTTCCTCTAAGGTCTTGATGTACCTTTTGACCATGCCATCCGATTAGGGATGTAGAGGTGTTGTGCGGGTCTTGTTAACCCCAAGTATTTCTAGTGCCTCCTTCATCAAGTTGGACTCAAAATTGGTGCCTTGGTCACTGTGCAGCTCTAACGGTACCCCAAATCGGCAGAACACTTGCTCCACGAGGCAGTCTGTAATGTCCTTGCCTCTTGGTTTGGGATGGCATACACCTCCGGCCATTTGGTGAAGTAGTCCACGACCACCATTAGGTACTTGTTGCCTCGGTCGGAAACTGGGAACGGTCCAGCAATGTCAACGGCGATCCGTTCGAATGGCGCTCCGAAGTTATACTGCTGCATGCGACCCCGGCTTCTAGTCTGGGGGCCGCGACTCGCCGCGCACACGTGACACTGACGGCACCATCTCTCAGCGTCTGCTCGGAGCCTCAGCCAGTAGTAGTGCTGTCGTAGCTTGTCAATCGTTCGGTTCCTACCAGGTGTCCTCCTGAAGTACCGGCGTGCACTTCCTCCAAGACTTCCGGGACCTTACTCCGGGGAAGTACCAACTGTTCTCTCTGCGTCTTCCCATCGGTTGATTCCCATACCCGGAACAGCACACCCTCTCTGGTCTTCAACGAGTCCCATTGGGCCCAGTACGACTTGCAATTGGCGCTCCTCGGTGCGACGTCCTCCCAGGTTGGTCTCGTTCCTACCTCCACTTCCCTCAAGAGTGGCCCCAAGTCTGCGTCCGCCACCTGCTCCCTCCTCAGGTCTGCGCTATCCCAGCCGTCCGCAGGCACTGCCGTGACTACTCGGACTGCTGCGGCACGCTCCTTCTCTTCCACTCTTGTACACTGGCCGCACTCTTCTGGACAGGGTCTTCGGGACATGGTGTCAGCGTTACCATGGCTCTTCCCTCTACGATGTTCCGAGGTGAAGTCGTACTCCTGCAGCCTCTGGACCCAACGTGCTGTCTGGCCTTCCAGGTTCTTAAAGCTCAATAGCCAGGTTAGGGCGGAATGGTCAGTCCTCAGGTGGAATGGTTGACCATACAGGTACTTGTGTAAGTGATCCAAGGTCTTTACTACCGCCAGTAACTCTCGTCGGGTGAGGCAGTAGTTCTTCTCTGCCCTGGATAGCATCTTGCTGTAGTGGGCTATCACCCGCTCATGGCCGTCCTGGATCTGCGATAGGACACCTTCAATACAATGATCGCTGGCGTCGGTGTCCACAACGAAGGCGCCACCCGGTTGTGGAAATCCCAAAATTGGAGCACTGCACAGGGTCTACTTCAGGTGCTGGAAAGCGTCTTCGGCGCCCTCCGTCCATACATAAGGCCTCCCCGTAGGGGAAGGGATCCATCCCTTTCAGCTGACAAAGTGCGGGCGCTGCGGACCCCTAGCACTCGTGGTACCTCTGACGTGACTAAAGGAACCTCGGGCCGAACAGCCGAGCCCCTCCTTCGGGAGTTGTTCGGATTGGGATGGACTCAATGGGGCAGTGTGTTCCCGAAACCCGTGGGAATCGGGTACATCTTCGGACTGGGTTGAGGGAAGCCATTAAGTCTCCCGGGTACTAGCCTGCAAAGCTAGTAGAAGGTGTGCTAGATCACCAGGCGGCCCCACCAAGGTTTTTCGGTAGTCTTCACCTTGAGTGTTGACGCGCGTAAGTGGCGTATCCACTTCCATCCCGTCTTGAGTCCATAGGACCAGATGGGGGGGGGGCTTGTTAGTCTCTAGGTCTTGCCCTAGGGAAAGCACCTCGGAGGACGCCGAGCGCCCTTTGGGACAGCTCGGATACTCCCTGGTTGAAGGAGGCCCGGATCTTGTTCCTACGGGTTCAAGGCTATTGGGAGTAGAGCCTCTGGACTCAACATACATAAGGCCGGTGTTCCTCTGTCAGGCAGGTGAGGGGTTTGGCGATGTTGGAGAACCCCTTTATGAAGCGTCGGTAATAACTGCACAGCCCCAGGAAACTGCGCAACTCTTTCTTATCCTTTGGGCGACGCCAATCTCTCACAGCCTGTGTCTTCTCCGGGTCTATGGCCACTTCGGTTGCTAAGACTATGTGGCCCAAGTAGTTCTTTTCCTTGCGGAAGAGCTGGCACTGCTTCGCGTTCAGCTCAAGTTGGTCGCCTGCAATCTCTGTAGCACCTTACTCAGATTCTCGAGATGGTCTTCAAAGGTCTTACCGACGCTGATGATGTCGTCCAGATATAGCAGGCAGGCGTCGTAAGTGAGTCCTCTCATCACTGACTCCATGAGGCGTTGGATGGTAGCTGGTGCGTTGCAGAGGCCAACGCAGAGCCAGAGCCCTTGTCCTGTCGAGAAGCGGTCTTCTCCTTGTCTCTCGGATCTAGAGCTACCTGCCAGTAGCCCGACTTCAGGTCCAGGGTGCACCAGCTAGCGTGTCCAGGGTGTCGTCAATCCGGGGTAAGGGGAAACAGTCCTTCCGGGTGACAGCGTTCAACTTCCTATAGTCTACGCAGAAGCGTAGCTCGCCGTTCTTCTTTGTCACCAAGACTACAGAGGAACACGGTAGTCTTCCCTGCGGGGTTGACGCGCATAAGTGGTGCATCCACTTCCATCCGGACTTGACACTGTTGTCGATGGGAAGGCTTTTTAAGAAATCAGGTATTGCCGTATGAAACACCCCGGGAGTATCCATCGCTTCCGGGTTGAAGGAGGCCAGCGTCCTAGGACCTACGGGTCTTGGACTAATTAGGTAGAACCTCTGCACTGAACTATACGAATAGCTCTTTTTGATAAGGTAGATATTACTTTTATTGAGCTTAAATCAACCCAGAATATAAATTAATTGTTCATTCAGACTGGCCGTGTAGGACGCACTATGAAAGGGTAGAGCCAGACTGTAAAATTCAATGTCATAGCCGTGATCTGAATCACGGATCTTCTGGTCTCCAACTGGTATGTAAGAACAAATAATTTCCATAATTTGATCCTAATAGTAGTCCGAAATATAAGGTTCGGCCCTATATGTTACACCAACGCGCGTTAGATTAGACTCACTCAGTGGTCCAATCACGCTTCAAAACTTCCTCATTCAAAAAACGATCAAAAAATATATATATTAATATATTTAAAAAATATATATTTTATTATATTTTAATACATATATTTTAAAATATTTTAATATGAGGTATTTTCGGGATTGTTGCTGTTACATTTTCAATTACTATATGTAAAATACTCTTACGTTTACCGATTTTCCATTACTACTGCCTTGGAAACTAAAAATTAATGCAAGAAATGTATAAGAGTATTTACAGGTCTCAGCATACACTGTATATCCACGTTTACTAATATCACAAACTAGTAATAGTAATAATCTGTGCTAGTAATTAAACTTGTTCTGTTATCTGTTGTTGTAGTGCAAAATAGTTCAATAATACATCTACAGATGGCAGAGTGTATAATTCATTAGGTTCATGCAACAGATTAACTAAGAGAACTATCATTCGTAACTATCGCTAGCTAATACATTTTGTTTCTTCAGCTGTTCATTTTATTTTAAAATGTAATTTTGTAATTCATTACAAAATAAACAGGTATGCACGAAGATAGCAAATTTATGTCTCTCTGCCATCTATTAGACTTCAGTGCAAACGCTTACTGACACTACCCTCTGCAGGTCGGTGTTGCAGATGGTTGTCAACTTTCCCTGTATTTGGGCATTCCAGCAAGTACCGAGCTAGAATCATCCTCTGAAGATGCTCGTCGGAGTTATGAGCGAAACGTTAGGAGAAGTTTCATTTGGACCACTGCCCACAAGCCCGGGAAATACATTTTATTAGATTAACGCCGGCCGTGAAAGTACATTTCCCCTGTATTTCCCAAACCATTCTTGTACTTCATGTTCATTCAAATACCTTAACCCGCAATTTCATTTATCGTCCTACTTATTTTTAGTATTTTATATGTGCAGCGTTGATTTGTGTTTGTTCTAACGTCCTTGCTGCTCTTCATGTACTTCGCTCACAGAGTAATACCAGGTTCTCAACTCCGTGATGGGGATTGAAGCTACATATGGCGCTGTTCTCAACACTTTGGTGACGACCTGTTGAAACTAACGACTCCGTCGGTAATGTAGTTGGCCTTTCTTTCGACCAAGGCACATTAATTCCTCCTACCCGCCCCGCCCTTCACGTGTTCATCCGTGGACGGATACAATCCAACACCTTTGGAAGTCACAACTGGCATAATCATGAATAGTTTACGACACATTTGATATATCGCATATTAGGATAATACGCGTTAAATACGCTGAGGAAATGTGCGGTAAACTGTTATCAGTGTGCGAGATGTGACTTCGAAAGAAGTTGATCAATTAAGTTGTGAAAAATTATTGCAAGAATCCACCTGACCTTTTTCCCTGTTAAATATGAATAATTATGTCTTCTTTCTGTTGTAAATGACTAATTTTGTCTTTAAAACACAATTTCAATTTTAATAAACGAGAGAGAGAGAGAGAGAGAGAGAGAGAGAGAGAGAGAGAGAGAGAGAGAGAGAGAGAGAGAGAGAGAGAGAGAGAGAGAGAGAGAGAGAGAGTGAGATCACATAAGACTGTGTCACAAATGACCCTAATGAATATTATAACTCATTATTGCAGTTTATAAAGGAAGGGGTTTAAGTCTGCTCCTACAGGTGCAGAAAGGTTGTGTCAAATAAACTGACACATAAATCATGGGTTAATAGTAACCTTTTGGCTCTAGTTAAAAATAAAAACTTACTGTATGCAAATTTCCCTCTCCGATAGCAATTGAACTGTACAAAAAGTGTGCAAATTAGTAACTAAAATGAAAAGGGAACTTCAAAAAGCATATTACTCAAATAAACTGAATAACTCCTATGATCCAAAAAAGCTATGGATGACAATAAATGGAATCTTAAGAAATAAAACCCCAGTACATTGCAATCAAATAGAAACAATAATGGTAGGTAATCAAAAAATAGTAAATCAGTTAGAAATACGTGAGTGTTTCAACCAATACTTTGTAAATATAGCTGATCAGTTAGTGAAGATATGTATAACTACACAATATACTCCACCACCTTATAGTTCAGTACCAAATAGTCTTTTTCTATATCCAACAGATAATAATGAGGTTCTAAAAATGATAGCAACAATAAAAAACAAAGGTAATAAAACAGATAATATTTTATCAAATTAATTGTTAACAAAGCGCAGGAACAGTTTGGTTCCACACATTGTAACCTTTATTAATTTATCACTTAGTTCAGGTTCAGTACCTGATGGTTGTAAAATCACAAGAGTTGTCCCAATTTATAAGACAGGTGATAGTGTAATTATGGATAATTACAGACCAATAAGTATTATTCTTGTATTTGCCAAAATTCTGGAAAAAGTAGTAAAAGTTAGGTTATTACAGCATCTAGAAAGACACAACTTCTTTCACAATCATCAGTATGGATTTATTAACAAATCTAGTACTCTTGCTGCCATGGTAGATATTATCGTACCTATTCAAAGAGCTCTGGATAGAAATCGTTTAGCTGCTGGTTTATTTATTGACCTAAAAAAGGCTTTTGACACTGTAGATCATACTTTATTACTAAAGAAACTTGAGTATGCTGGTGTAAGAGGACTTCCTCTCAACTGGTTTCAGAATTATCTCAGTAATAGGAAACAATTTGTAAATATGAACAACATTTCCAGTTCTCTATCAGTAATTCATCATGGTGTTCCACAAGGTTCTGTATTAGGTCCTATATTATTCCTAATTTTTATAAATGACATAGGATGTTTAAGACTAAAAGGTAAATTGACTATGTTTGCTGATGATATATGTTTGTTATAAATAGATAACTCTGAGCACCAGCTGATATATGACATACAGCAAGACCTGAATGCATTGAATAGCTGGTTTAAGGGCAATAAGTTAACATTAAATGTCTGTAAAGCAAAATATATGTTATTTCATAACAGATCATACGTACCAGTAATAAATAACAAGATACATGTTGGTAATGCAGTGATTGAAAAAGTAACAAAAATCACATATCTAGGTTTGATTCTAGACAGTACGCTCACATGGAAGGACCATATCATGCATGTAAAAAATAAGATTCTTCCTGTGTTAGCTGTAATTCACAGGTTGAAATTCAAAGGATTCAGTGTAAATCATTTACAAAGTATCTACCATGCTTTAATTAAATCTCATTTGGATTACTTAAACATCTTATGGGGTAACTCTGTTAAATATTTAATTCATGACCTCGAAGTACTTCAAAATCGTGCCTTGAAAATAATCTACAATCTACCCTTTAGAACAAACACAAAAACACTCTACCATGTAACTAACATTTTACCATTACAACTAAACATAGAGTTGTCCTTGATAGTATATCTCCACAAAATAAAAAATAATCTTCTAAAGTCCAATCTAACATTTGAAAGCTCCTCACATATATATATATATATATATATATATATATATATATATATATATATATATATATATATATATATATATATAATACAAGAAATAAAGGAAACTTAACAAAACCAACAGTGAACACTTCTACTTATGACCTGAACAGCTTAACTTCACACGTTATCAACTTATATAATGCGCTGCCACTGGAACTGAAAGGCTGCAGGAACATGAAAGGTTTTAAAAGGAAAGTTGCTGAAAATTTACTGAAGGCATATACTGATAGCTGATAAAGTGTTACACATTTATAGCTGGTTTGAAAGCTGAACTGGTTAAAAATTAATATGGATTAATGTCCCATAGAATATGTAGCTTCTATTTTTCTGTTAAGTTCTTTGTTACTATTATTTCTTGAGTTATAGTGAATGTCTGTATCTTTGTATGTTTCATATATGTTATTCTTGTACGGTAATTCATTCCTACTATGAAAATGTAATATAAGTATTGTCAAGGGCTGTTTGCCATCATTTTATATATTTTTGTACTGTTCCCTAGCATGAGCTATGGCTCTGGGAACCTTTTCAGATATCAATAAAATAAATAAAAATAAAATAAAATAAAAATAAGATGATCTTGAAGTAATACAACAATCAGTATTCCCTTTTCCTCAAGTTGGAATTGCAAAGATTCCTACTGTAATAATTACAAGAAACGTAACTTTACACTAAATTAATTATTGTATAAGTACAGGAAAAAGGGGAAGGATGCCATAATGTTATGTGTAATGCAATTTCTTTTCTCACAGAATGTTGACAAATTCCTTAGAAGAAAAGTGTAAAAAAAAAAAAAAAAAAGGAAAAAAAGAGCAGAAAACATAAGTAAAGAAATGTATATGTAAATTTTAAATGAAGATACCAACAGCTATTTACACACAAAAATGGCATTATATCTTTAAAAAGAGAACAAAGTAATTCTGTTAATGCTTATATTTAATACAAATTTGAAAAGCTCATTATTTTCAACACAAGTATACAAAAGGATATTCAGAGAAAACCTGAAATTTGTGATTGAGTCATTTGACATTAATAATGTAGTAAAACCTTACAAATTAGTACAGGAGGCATTGACAGCAACTGAAGACATAAATTTAATAAATAACTCTATTTTGTACACTTTAATCACTTTGGTTGAATTTTCATTCACAATTGCAGAATAAACTATTATGATTTGAATGAAACATACAGTTCATTGACTCTAAGAAAAATATTAAGAACATAGAGACTGCATCATTCATTTAAAATTGTCCTAAGTTTAACTTTGTCTTTGCAACACAACAATATTACAGTCTTGAATTTGTAAATGCTTTAATGGCATGTATAAGCACAGTAATAAATGTTGACAAATACAAATGCAGCTTTAAAAATAAAAATAAAGTCATTAGCGAGCTATTTAAAATGATTTAAGGAACCATTGGGTCGTGGGGATAAGTTTAGCTGTCCTGGGTTTGGATTATAATTGAAACTCTTAACAAAGTATTCTTGTGAGGAGGGGAATGCATTGTTGATATACAAAAGCTAAGTAGAAATATACTAAAGAACATTTTGGTACAGAAGAGTGTTTACTATTGGCATTTTTATTATTTTGGAATAAGACGGTCTTGTTTCTGTCTCTTACAGGAATACTCTAATCACAGAATATGAATATTCCTTCCTATTTTTTTATTTAGATATTAGAAATCCTTGCATTGAAGATTATGCGCAATGAGTTGTAAACACGATAATAGCTGACATTATAGAGGTCCCGAGATCGAATCTCCGGTCAAGGCAACTTATCTGGATAGTTGCTCCCCACCCCCTACCCAGAGTTTTCTCTTATCCTGAAAGACGAATGTCGGATAACTAAACTGCAGAGGCCCGGGGCTTACCTGACCTCCACTGTTTCTTACGTTTAAAGACGTTAATTTAAAAGAAAGAAAGAAACTGGAGTTATCTAAATAAATTTTAAGGGGTAGATAAGCGTAAGAATTTAAAACGTTTTTAGAAATCGTCACATTAATGGTAGATATGTAGAATTTCGCTATCTATATTGGTCCACAAATGAACAAAACCTTTAGTTAAATATCCTAAGTATATTGCTTAACACACAAAAACTTGTTCTATTTATCTACAGTTTGTGTTTACAGTGTAACTCGCGCAGTCAGTTTGGAAGCATTGTTAGGAGGTAACAGTAGTTCTGACAACCGCCAAGAGAGGTCACACGTGGTCATGTTTACCGCAACCTCCGCCAGAGAAGCTTGTGTGAGCTTGGCACAGCTTACAGTTCCTTTGTGGTTTCTTTGATACGTCACGTCTTGCAAGCAGAAGAAACAGGAGACAGGATAAACACGGGCACAGACATGCAGACTGAGTTTATCGAATTTAGTAGCGCTCTTCTTTACTTGCCTGAACTTAGTTCACGTTTTCATTATCATCGATGTTAACGCTATCGAACAATATCGAACACAAAGCCAAGGTTAAGGGAATGATGGAAAGTTTTAAAACTTCAACTTACATCACCCGGCAAGTGTTTTGCTAATTATCCTTTTCTATAATTACTTAAAAGCAAGTATCCAGAATTTTTAAATCTTGTGATATTCCTCGTAGCACAGGGAATATTAAATATTGCATTGTGCAACTGGTGATTTCAATAGCTTTAACTAAGGACACATGTACTGGAAGTGGATTCAGGTCTCTACATGAACCAGGGTTGCTAAGTTATAAAATGGCGTTACTTGTCTTCATTATTACTGCAGTTTAACGGCAATTTACGTCACCGATGACATTCTTTTCCTCACCTTGAGTTGCCATTAACGTTTGTATCTCTTCTGCCACGAAAGTCTTATAATTTGTCTCAATCTAGACCGTCTTGATGAGAGTCAGATGTCTGGGGTTTATAGAGGAGGCCGAGGCTACAACTCTAAACGCTCTTGAAATTTACTCCATCAACCAGCAATATGGCTATGTGTTCAGATAAAGATTTGTGGAACTATCAAATCTGTTTTATTTGAAGCTTTTTTTTTTTAACGGAACTAAACACAAGCAGTAACAATACAAAAGAAAGAACATAGGGAAAATAAAAGTTCAGGACAGCCAACATTACTCCAATCTTCGGATACTTACTAGCCACAGACTACTTCCCTCCTAAAACAACAGCCTCTTGAAAACGCTGTGGAAAGGTGATGGTTCTTCCTGATCGAGCTTTATAAGTTTGCAGAAGCGGGCTGTGATTTATAGGAATGTTTCCTTGTTGAACCAGCAGAACAGAACAAAAATGCAGACTTTAATCTATCCACTGATACTTTTGTTTCCAATAGGATCGTTCTGATCTCAGACATGTTCCATGTTGACTTAGGCGCAGTGTCAAACAGATAACACAGATGCTCAACACGGAGGTTGTGCCAGATCAGTCTTCCCGAGCCGCCAACTGATGTAAACCAAAAGCAGCCTGACGATGTCACATCAAAAACGTCGCGGGCCTCTGCTTGTCTGTCCAACGGTATACACTGTCCTGCGGTTCCTTCATCCTATAGAACGCGTTGATTCGAGATGTCCTCTCCGCTCGGTGGACCTAGTCTCTTTATCAGCCAACCTATAGTCTCCTGTAATTCCCTCAACTCAGCATTCCCTGCTAGAAGACACCTATTGTGTGTTTCAAATGGGATGATGTCTGTCCGTGAACGCTACTAGGTGAGCAACCAATCGGAGTCCTGCGGTGTTGTCATATTGCATTCCCCCTAAGTGGTATGTGACGAGCGGCAAACTAATCAATCTTTAATAAATACTATTCGCGCTAAGACAAAAGTTCAGATTTTGCAAAAAATGATCCACGAGGAAGGAGAGAGTAATGTATTTCACACAACCGTAACTAATACAAATAAATAAAGTAGATACCATTATATTATAACAATACATTACGACGTAAGCACTGTAATGAATATCATTATTGGTTGGCATGTATGTGTGAACGTATATTTGAAATTACTCAGAACTGAAACGTAAACATTTGACATGACGTGATAAAAGAAATATGTACTTTGAATAAGCCAAGGTGTTTGTTAAATTCGATGAGAGGAAACGATACACTTATTGCTAGTCTGACAGAACGTGTCTAGTCACATTATATCTTTGTTTATGAATGATTCGTAATCTCTAATTACTCTAGAGAGTTCAAAGCAGCATTATTCAGTTACTCTTCCATGAAAAAGTGTATCACTGGATCAATGAGACGTGATCCACCTTACCCCTTACTACTGATAGAACAATCCAACAGGGTTAATGTGGGCTCAAAATATGTTGCAAATAGAAATAATATTTTTAAACTGACTGACGTTGAACGACTTATTCACGAATAAATTGACAACGAACACAACAAGACTGGGAAAACTGCGTGAGACATCAGATAAACTACAAGAAGACGACTTTTGGAAAGAAATATCACGTAACGAGAGTTTGGAACCTATCATCATAAATGTGCAGTACTCAGACATTGAAGATACTGACAATGACGAATTATCTCTTAACGTAACAATCACAGCTATATGGATGCACCGCTGGTATTTTTGTTGGATTAGAAAAATAAGTAATTCATAAATTATAATTAATGTTAAACTAAATATTTAAAACATTTGTGAATATACGAATATCCATGTTACAACTGTGATTACAACAACTGCATTATTATAAAACTTACGAAAATTCAGTTTACGTTAACGCCAAGAAGACTCACAAGTGTGCGAGAGAGAGAGAGAGAGAGAGAGAGAGAGAGAGAGAGGGGGGGGTAACGAGATGGCAACGCTGAGGGCTCTAGCCCATCTGATTGCTCAGTGTTAATCTTCTAAACCTTATCCCTGTACCATATCATTTTGTTTCATCACGTGTGAAGAGACCTTGGTGCTAGACAACTGTACGTGTGCTTCTACAGGTGACCGGTAGATGTCAGCCATGTCTACTCAGAACTTGTGAGAGGCTTCTGTATCAAATAAATGGCAAAGCATTAGCAATTGGCGCTTTTTAAAACTCTTGTTTTATATTTTAATGTGCACGTTTGGGCCAAGGTGCCATGTCAGAACCTTGTGCGCCAAAGACCCTGCTTGTTAATTATTTGTAGGTATAAGACAAACTACAGCACTTGGTAGTCAACTTCAATGATCTCTTTTAAAGTTGTCAAATCCTCCAGGACCAGTTTCGTGAAGTTTTCATCACATCCTCAGCCGGTAGATGGATATTTCGCTATCGTGCTACCATCTAAGAGGGGCAAAACAAACTTATTGATTGAACCTATTGGCGGTATTTCAATATTCACACGCAATTCTTATTTTTCAAAATAAATAATTTCTCCCAAATAATAAAACTAACGGTTTATTCAATTGTTTTAATAAGTTTACTTCTGGAACTAATTCATGTTTAAGCTACCGAAACTGCTCTGCCACAGTCGATTTATCTGTTTATATTTTATATTTCTGAAATGTTCCTTCACTCTGGTTTACGAATTACATTTGGTCCTACCAATCTAAACAGTTTACTTGGTAAATGACAGATTTTCTATAGTATGAAATGTTATCTCTTTTACAAAACTGTAGTAGTTATGCTGAATCAACACCAACTCCAATACTCAGACCATAATGCAGATTCCAAGATGGCGCCCGTCGAAGCCCAGCGGCTCTGATTACGTAGAATAGGAAACTACACAATGGACATAATATAATCCATATTACGGAGCAGCGAGGTAACTCCTAAGCTTTATCACTTTATACTTTTAACTAAAACGTGTAATAACATAAATAAAGAGCATCATGACAAATCCTAAGAGCTTATCACATTATATAGTAGCACGACCAGTACTATGCATTTTCCACCTTATACTTCCAATCAAAATTTAATTTATAAGGCATGACAACTCATAGGCATTAAACACAGCAAACTTTATCTTATTGGACTGTATCATCCTATCGTCTGTAGCAAGTACTAAAGTTTCTTTTATATTGTTTACATAGTAACCTTTTCTGGTAAGGACATAGGTACTGCTTATACTATAATATTTAAGAGAACTCACCAGATTGTCCAGTTTACTTCAATTGTCACGTTTGAAGGTGTCAGTTCCCTCACACTGCAAGAGCCATTTAAAATTTTCCACTGGTAGGCTCATAATATTGCTTCTAGGTTATGAAATACTTTGAAACTTATTAAGTGAAGGAACATCAGTGAAGCTGGGATCTTGAATGTTATTGAAAAGAACGTAACTAATCGTCTTTAATAATGACTATCAATGGGTTAAAATCTCCTCACCACTTAGGTTGAAAACTGCCAATAACATCCTGTGCACACCAAATATTAAAATTATCTTCACTCTCTGTAAAATGTCTTGGATACATTCTTCAGGATTTCGTCTTTTCTGGTTGAGATTTAATGTGTGATAGGATGGCTGATTCTTAAAAATCGTTGGGGTAGGCATCATCTATTAATTTTGGTACTTTTCGAAGGGCACGAATTGGTTCACCATAATTTACTGGAAAGATGTCTTCCTTAACCTCAAAGCACTGTTCAAAATTATGAATACAAACTACAGTTTTGTCATTTACTTTAAAATCTTTACGATGTATGTTCCTGGTCCACTTATCCCATTACGATTTTACCTTCGGAAATTTAAATGTCGTGTGAGGTACATTACCATACTTAGATTGCAGCTGGGAACACAATAACGATGCATTTCGACAATACTTCAATGTATATATTTAGGTAAACGTTATCACTTTATGTTAAATACTCAATTATAAACTAACTCGTTAGTCACTAATTGCCACTGTAATATGAATTACATTAATTCTTCAAACACACAATCAAAGTAAACAAACACACACTTTACTCTGTAGATATAACAACAACATAACAAGCTGGGCCACGAGCGCCGCCATTTTTCCTACAATCGATTCTCGTATTATGGTCTGAGTATTGGAGTCGGTGTTGGCTGAATTTATTCAGAGGAAACAATGTCATACCAACTTCTTCAAAAAAAAAATGAAAATTTTATTTGTCCAAGGATCGTAAGTTTTTAAAAATTATAATCATCTTTTAGTTTTTATTTAAATTTTATTTAAATTTGTCAATCTTTAATACGAGGGCTGTTCAATAAACAATGATGACATTTTTTTTTGACAATGTACCTTTACTCATCCTCATAATTTTGATGGTCCTTCTCAAAATAGTCTCCCCTGAATGCGATGCATTTGTCCCAGCGTTTCTGCCAGTGTTCAAAGACATACTAGAAACAATTTTTGAGATATCCTTCAAAATCATCTCTGCAGCCTTCACCAGTGCTTCTGATGATGGATAAAAAATTATGATCATTCTTTATTGAACAGCCCTCGTATATAATCTTTATTAAATTCCCCTTTATTTAGTGCTATGTTTACTAACAGGTAAACTAAACTATTAAAAACAGCAAGTTCATGTAAAATTTATCTTAGATACAGAAAGGATCCGTTAATTTTTATTTCTGATGTGAACTTTATAGCTTTATCCTGTAAATTTAGAAGTTTTAAAACATCATCTATGCGTCTCCCAGGAAAGACAGTAAAAATGCCATCCAGTTACGTATACAAAGTTTGCAAAATTAAAGGGAATGCATTAGTGACTTGCATTTCAAGAAAGATCATAAAAGGATTAGCAAGAAAAGATGAAAGTGATAAACCAAAGTTTTGCTGAAACAATTGTCTGTTAAAATTGAAAAAATGTGATCCGAACAAAGATTTGACAAAATCATTTAGTTCATGTCGTCATTAATAGTTTCTCTCTAGGAATACTAGGAAATAAGGCAGTTACGTCAAAGGAAACAAGTTTATCATTCTTAGACAATATTTCATTGCCGAACTTTACTAGTTCAATACAATTTTTAATGCTTAGACCCTCAAATTTATCAAAAGTAATACACTCAATTTCTCCTCGGGCAGCAAGCCATGTGAAAAGACGATTAGATATCGACGTTTCGGGAGCGTACATCTCTCTCATCATCAGGATATTTTAATAAATGTTATAACCAGAAATGTATCACTGGATATAACACAAAGACAAAACACTATCAATACTCGCAACACTGCACAAAATACTGTTTTCAGTAAATTAAATGTCAGGCCAGGAGAGGCGTGAGTGTAGTATAGTATTTATCTAGATTGTAAGTTGGTGAATTTATAAAAGTTACGATTGGTTTCATTTTATATCTAAGTTTGTGAATTTTAGGAAGAGCCTGAATTATCGATAAAATTGCATCATTAACTTTTACAATATGCTTTTCTTTTCTTTTATTTGGTATGATTCTTGTTCATTAAGCGTTTTATTAAAATTTGAAATGCACGATTTTAAAGGATCATTCTTAATACCTACATAATCAGCTCGAAGTAAATGTTCTACTCTATTAATGTAATCCAATTTGTCTTATTACCTTTGTCAGATTTAGTAAAAATTACATCTTTTTCATTTAATGATTTAATAATCTTGGGTAGTTTTCATTGAAATCTTGTAACATTTTTTCTGCATTTCTGTGTAGTTACAGCACAAACCAAAATCAAATACCTCGTAAACTGTTTACTCCACAAAATAGTAAGTGACGAAATATTAATAATTTCGAGTTCTTGGGTCTCTTGCAGTACAAGTAATGCATCAAAGAAAAGCAGATTTTTCCGTATCGTTTGATCGTCACATGTTTGTTACGTAACAAAAGACGATAGGTATCCGGAAGGAGGCCGGATGTGGATGATTCACACAGGCACGTTGCATTTGCTTGGAATGTAGGCAACAGGTGTTTCTAAGAACATGCGTCACAGTTCCATAGCACCAAGATCAGGGCTATGAACACCTACTGGTGTTCGGCACATGTTTGTCAACCACTGGACATCTTTTAGCAATTACTCCAACATTAACACATAAATGTGTGCAAAACATTCCAGCAGTCTTCATTTAAGACTACTTTCTACGACTACTACGTCTCATACCAACTTTTGAGCAATAGAGTATGTAATTCTTTCTCTACGTCAACAAAGCATATTCATTTTAAGATTAAATTAAATTTAGGATGCATAAAATGTACACATCATTAAATACACAAAACACTCCAAGTAAAATTAATAATATTCATCTTATGCCAATAAGTGAAGACGTTTTGGTACTTTTCCGTAAATCTTCCTGATGTCACAATCTACTCAAAGAACACCACCTCCTAAACCACAAACATATTTCAGTATCATACAGGTAAGCTCTGGTCTATCATAACACTGTATACCATTTACTAGTGCTACTATACATTTTGTTATAGTCCAGTGAAGGAGGACCATGATCATGATGAAGGATAGACATACAGATAAGCTCTGGTCTATCATAACACTGTATACCATTTACTAGAGGTTACTATACATTTTGTTATAGTCCAGTGAAGGAGGACCATGATCATGATGAAGGATAGACATACAGATAAGCTCTGGTCTATCATAACACTGTATACCATTTACTAGAGGTCACTAGTGGTACTATACATTTTGTTACAGTCCAGTGAAGGAGGACCATGATCATGATGAAGGATAGACATACAGATAAGCTCTGGTCTATCATAACACTGTATACCATTTACTAGAGGTCACTAGTGGTACTATACATTTTGTTACAGTCCAGTGAAGGAGGACCATGATCATGATGAAGGATAGACGTACAGATAAGCTCTGGTCTATCATAACACTGTATACCATTTACTAGAGGTCACTAGTGGTACTATACATTTTGTTACAGTCCAGTGAAGGAGGACCATGATCATGATGAAGGATAGACATACAGATAAGCTCTGGTCTATCATAACACTGTATACCATTTACTAGAGGTCACTAGTGGTACTATACATTTTGTTACAGTCCAGTGAAGGAGGACCATGATCATGATGAAGGATAGACGTACAGATAAGCTCTGGTCTATCATAACACTGTATACCATTTACTAGAGGTTACTATACATTTTGTTACAGTCCAGTGAAGGAGGACCATGATCATGATGAAGGATAGACATACAGATAAGCTCTGGTCTATCATAACACTGTACACCATTTACTAGAGGTCACTAGTGGTACTATACATTTTGTTACAGTCCAGTGAAGGAGGACCATGATCATGATGAAGGATAGACATACAGATAAGCTCTGGTCTATCATAACACTGTACACCATTTACTAGAGGTCACTAGTGGTACTATACATTTTGTTATAGTTCAGTGAAGGAGGACCATGACCATGATGAAGGATAGACATACAGATAAGCTCTGGTCTATCATAACACTGTATACCATTTACTAGAGGTTACTAGTGGTACTATACATTTTGTTACAGTCCAGTGAAGGAGGACCATGATCATGATGAAGGATAGACGTACAGATAAGCTCTGGTCTATCATAACACTGTATACCATTTACTAGAGGTTACTAGTGGTACTATACATTTTGTTACAGTCCAGTGAAGGAGGACCATGATCATGATGAAGGATAGACGTACAGATAAGCTCTGGGCTATCATAACACTGTATACCATTTACTAGAGGTTACTAGTGGTACTATACATTTTGTTACAGTCCAGTGAAGGAGGACCATGATCATGATGAAGGATAGACACACAGATAAGTGTACGTTACGAAACACAAATAGAGCGATTGGAAGCTGCGTGTGTCTATATGATATGATTTCTCGCGCCTGCCGATGTATGACACATTATTGTCCAGAAGACATGATTATATCTGAACAGAGTATACATTGGACTCGTCGTGTTTGTGTGATAAGCTGAGATAAACATCACTGTGTTTGGAATTTTTTTCCGATATGCGTTCTCGCTTTGCCATATAGTATAGTCCAGTGAAGGGTGAAGAGGCAGAAGAAAAATAGGAAGATAATGTCAGAGACTCAAAGTGAAACACCTTATGAAAATGGTTCCTTTGTCGTGAAGTTGTAAATAGGTGTTCAATTCCAGGACATTTTAGTGCAAGTCACAAAATTGGCAATAGTGATTGTAGGGTCCGGATTTTGATGAAAAGTCATCTTTTTTCTGAGTAGTCACAGACGATGCTTATTGGAAAATAAGTGCATTCTGCAACAAATATGTTCGATATATATGGTATTTACAGGTCATCAAAATGCATTTTTTTTCCACATTTTTATAATAAAGTCATTTTTTAACATTTAGATGCATTTTCCGGTCATTTTCTTTCTTTTTCACGAATCTATTGAGCATTTTCATCTGTAGCCCACATTCGGGAGGCCCGGATTCGATTCCCGTGGCAGACCTGACCCTGACCCCTGACCTTGGGCTTTTTGGCGGGTTTTAAAATAATCTGTGATTAAAAGTTCATGTCGTGTTAAGCCGATATCGTGTCAGGAGAAAACTTCAGAACTGGTATTTTTGAACAGGATTTAACAGGCTGTGATATAGTGTTTTTCAAATATGCATCTATAACACCTGTGGAAGTGGAGAGAAGTTTCTCAAAGTATAAAACAGTTTTAACTGACAACCGACGTTCCTTTACTTTTGATAACTTGAAGATGACCATGGTGGTGTACTGCAGCGCTAAGTAAGGATAAGTTTTGGCTAATGGGTACAGTAACTTATTTTGTCATATTTTATAAAATTTAAAATGATCTGATGAATTTTGTATTTATTATTTGGTAGCAATAATTGCATTATTTACGCAGAAAGTTAATTTTAAAATGTGGTTATTCGAACCATGTATTCATTATTTGTCTGTGACAGTTATTTATTTATTATTATGAAAGAAATTGTTACTTTTTGTTAAGTCATTTTTTTACATTTTATGTAAATTTTTTATATTTAAGGGCGTTTTATAGCTCATTTTTAGAGGATTTTTAGGTCAACTTCCGTGCCCTACTTATAATTAATATAACTTAATTTATTATAAATAAATTATAATTATATAACTGTAGTTATAAGGGAATAGTAATAAAAAGTATATTTGAATAAAATTTTAATACCCTGGAATTTTGAACACTGACTGAAATCACTGACTTTCCCTGCTCATTGACTCTTCTTTAAGATGTAAGTATTTTATGAATTATTAGCACAATACTTTGTTTTTCTATATACTTGCTTTTACGTACGATTAAAAATCCAGAAACCAATCTTGAGATGCCCGCCTCGGTAGCGTAGATGGTAACGTGTTTGCCTCACGTTCAAGAGATCCCGAGTTCGAATCTCCGTCAGGTTGAGTTACCTAGATAAGGTTCTTTCGGGGGTTTTCCCTTATCCTGTAAGACGAATGTCGGGTAACTGCAAGCTCCATGGACCCTGGACTCATTTGAGCATCATTTCACCCAATTCATTCACCGTCCGATATGACGTAACGTTGGAGGACGTAAATTACAAAAAAAAAAAGTATCTTGACATTTCGACTTCTGAGAAACCAGAATCTGTTAAGTTAAAATCATTTATTTGTAGTCCAAACTTGCTGTAGTGTAAGATAGTTTGCAACTTGTTTCCGCGAATGTGTGGCCCGTGGCAAGTCGACGGAGAAAGTTTGCCAACTCAAGTTTCACCAGGATATGGCGAACATATGTAGTTCAAGTGTGGTTTGCAGGATCCTGTTTTACATCTTCCTGTTCATTTGCACTCATTTGCACAACAATTACTTTACCATTGTCTTTTTTATGTTTTATTAATGCGTAAAGTGTCCACATTCGCTGAGGTCGAAGCAAATGTCATTCACAATGTCATTATTACATACTCTACTCTTCAACAAACTATTTCTGCAAAACCTATTTTATTATCTACCTTAATACATTATCCCAAAGCAACGGCCAGTTGTTTAACAATCGGTTGCTATGTGATGACTTAATTTTTCCTTGATCACGAGAATAATAACTTACCTGCCAGCATAAGGAAAAAAAAAACACATCATTACGCGATACTTCTGTTTCTGAAAAGTAGGCCTTTATTGTTAGACATGAATAATCTCTGCAGAGTCGAATTATGTCTACCAGAGTCAATATAGCAGGTCAAGCATATGATAAAGTTAAAATTTGCGAGACAAAAACACATCACTCTTCAGTAACGCTTACTCTAATAGTGTCAGAGACATTATAATCTCTTTGACTATCGATTACCTCTAATCCGATGTTCAATTTTTCTTTAGGTATCTCTCTCTCTCTCTCTCTCTCTCTCTCTCTCTCTCTCTCTCTCTCTCTCTCTCTCTCTCTCTCTCTCTCTCTCTCTCTCTCTCTCTCTCTCTCTCTCTCTTTTGTTTAATCGCCAAACAGGAACATGAAAGCTTGGATTTTACAAGGTTTGGCGATAATGTTCATATTAACGAAAATCACTGTGAATAGTCTTATTTATTAACCTGGCAACATGCTTTAGTGTTCGCTCTGCAATTGTTATGCGAATGGAGAATCATTCTTCTATCCGCATCTTGTTATTTGACATAAACATTTAGTTGTAAGCACATAGCGACAGTCGAATGTTTTAAAAATCGGGTTCTTATGTTTTTGAAATTCCATACATTTTCATGATCATAACTTACCAAGAATATCTGGAAAATTATTGGCAATTTCAAATTTAAAAAAAGATTTTTGGAGTAAATTGTGTTGTGCATTTACGAAATCAACTTTTTGTATACAGATTGTACAAATGCCAGCTTTGATATTTAACAGTATTTTGTAAAGTGTTTTTATATTAATCAGGAAGTCTTGTAGCATGTATTTCCCCTGGAACCTTTGCTTGGAATACACGAGAGAGAGTTTTGCTGGTTAGACTGTTCTCGAAGTGCATGCAGATTGCTGGCTGCCTTCGCTTGCCTTGGCTACTTTCCATTCCGAGAAACAAACCCACGCCTAGCCGAAGGTCACCAGGATATGTCGTCATACTACGTCACGGGTATGACGGAATCACGAACACGTCATTCTTGGAACCGGAGATAGCGACGTCATAAGGAAAACACGTCATTACTGAATATACTAGTGACGTTTTAGGTGCGGCGGCGGTAGCTGCAGGCAAAATCCGCCCATCACATGACATTTTACCAAACGCTCATGGCTAACCTTATTGCATGCGCGTGTGTGAATATTTGTGATGGTTATCTTAAGTCATGACTGGGTTATGCGCTAGAAGTGCAAATTTAAAGTATTTTAAAATTTCCTAACGATACAATTTTGATAACTTTATGTTCCTTACTCAGTTAGAAACTAAGTTCACTTAGTTTACTTTTACACTGATCTCTTTCAGTTGGGAATTTCGGCTTTTCTACAAAAGTTCTTGTAAGCCATTATCCAGAAAGTTCGGCATGTGCTTATATATACAGTTTTTTATTTCTAAAAAAGAACTGATTTAACTATCAAAACAATTGAAATGTCCATAATGTTATACTAGAAAAAATAGGGATATACACTTAACCTCAATCAGAACTAAGATGTGTAAGAATGGAGAGGTGTGCTCCGATACAGTGATTACAAACCCTGGTTACCTACACAGTAAAGGAATATCTACAACTTAATAAATCTATGTATAAGCACTGCATTAATTTATCTTGTTATTTTGTATCATGCCCTTCACTTTATGCACACATTATAATATATTAATTATGATAAGTTGAACACGGATTACAAATGTACAATACCTGACTTTATTGTAATATAAATTCATAAATATAATTATTGACGTGTACTTTATGGAAGTAATATGTACAGAATTGATGAAAGGATTCAAAAAAATTGAACTGAGTAGAACCTTAGTGGCCTAACACATTTACAATATTTAAATAGTAGATTCTTTGTAATACGAGGGTCCGTTGATCAGTCTCGGACTTCACATGGAGATGGCACCATTGGGCCAGTTTGAGGATAGCATCATATAGTTTAACTCTAGACTAGCTTGTATCCATAAATACAAGTCAATAGCTTATTTAATTTCTGAATGACAGCAAGACAAGTGTAAAGGTTTCACGAAAATGGAGGATTTAGAAAAATGAGCAGTGACTAAATACTTCCATTTGAAAGACTTAACGCCTAAAGAAATCAAGGAGGAAATGGACATTGAAAGACTCTGCCACTCATATACAATAATTAAAAGGTTGGATGTAGAGTTTAAAATGGGACGTACGAGTACTAGTGATGAGCCTCGCTCTGTGGAAGTCACAACTACAGAGATCATTGAAAGACACTGTCACTTCATATACAATAATTAAAAGGTTGGTTGTAGAGTTTAAAATGGGACGTACGAGTACTAGTGATGAGCCTCGCTCTGTGGAAGTCACAACTACAGAGATCATTGAAAGACTCTGTCACTTCATATACAATAATTAAAAGGTTGGTTGTAGAGTTTAAAATGGGACGTACGAGTAGTAGTGATGAGCCTCGCTCTGTGGAAGTCACAACTACAGATATCATTGAAAGACTCTGTCACTTCATATACAATAATTAAAATGTTGGTTGTGGAGTTTAAAATGGGACGTACGAGTACTAGTGATGAGCCTCGCTCTGTGGAAGTCACAACTACAGAGATCATTGAAAGACTCTGTCACTTCATATACAATAATTAAAAGGTTGGTTGTAGAGTTTAAAATGGG
The DNA here is from genome assembly GCA_030765055.1 of Mantis religiosa. NCBI lineage: Eukaryota > Metazoa > Arthropoda > Insecta > Mantodea > Mantidae > Mantis > Mantis religiosa. The sequence goes on from CM060956.1 coordinate 4,431,385, forward strand.
ACGTACGAGTACTAGTGAGGAGCCTCGCTCTGTGGAAGTCACAACTACAGAGATCATTGAAAGACACTGTCACTTCATATACAATAATTAAAAGGTTGGTTGTAGAGTTTAAAATGGGACGTACGAGTACTAGTGATGAGCCCCGCTCTGTGGAAGTCACAACTACAGAGATCATTGAAAGACTCTGTCACTTCATATACAATAATTAAAAGGTTGGTTGTAGAGTTTAAAATGGGACGTACAAGTACTAGTGATGAGCCTCGCTCTATGGAAGTCACAACTACAGAGATCATTGAAAGACTCTGTCACTTCATATACAATAATTAAAAGGTTGGTTGTAGAGTTTAAAATGGGACGTACGAGTACTAGTGATGAGCCTCGCTCTGTGGAAGTCACAACTACAGAGATCATTGAAAGACTCTGTCACTTCATATACAATAATTAAAAGGTTGGTTGTAGAGTTTAAAATGGGACGTACAAGTACTAGTGATGAGCCTCGCTCTATGGAAGTCACAACTACAGAGATCATTGAAAGACTCTGTCACTTCATATACAATAATTAAAAGGTTGGTTGTAGAGTTTAAAATGGGACGTACGAGTACTAGTGATGAGCCTCGCTCTGTGGAAGTCACAACTACAGAGATCATTGAAAGACTCTGTCACTTCATATACAATAATTAAAAGGTTGGTTGTAGAGTTTAAAATGGGACGTACGAGTACTAGTGATGAGCCTCACTCTGTGGAAGTCACAACTACAGAGATCATTGAAAGACTCTGTCACTTCATATACAATAATTAAAAGGTTGGTTGTAGAGTTTAAAATGGGACGTACGAGTACTAGTGAGGAGCCTCGCTCTGTGGAAGTCACAACTACAGAGATCATTGAAAGACTCTGTCACTTCATATACAATAATTAAAAGGTTGGTTGTAGAGTTTAAAATGGGACGTACGAGTACTAGTGATGAGCCTCGCTCTGTGGAAGTCACAACTACAGAGATCATTGAAAGACTCTGTCACTTCATATACAATAATTAAAAGGTTGGTTGTAGAGTTTAAAATGGGACGTACAAGTACTAGTGATGAGCCTCGCTCTATGGAAGTCACAACTACAGAGATCATTGAAAGACTCTGTCACTTCATATACAATAATTAAAAGGTTGGTTGTAGAGTTTAAAATGGGACGTACGAGTACTAGTGATGAGCCTCGCTCTGTGGAAGTCACAACTACAGAGATCATTGAAAGACTCTGTCACTTCATATACAATAATTAAAAGGTTGGTTGTAGAGTTTAAAATGGGACGTACGAGTACTAGTGATGAGCCTCACTCTGTGGAAGTCACAACTACAGAGATCATTGAAAGACTCTGTCACTTCATATACAATAATTAAAAAGGTTGGTTGTAGAGTTTAAAATGGGACGTACGAGTACTAGTGAGGAGCCTCGCTCTGTGGAAGTCACAACTACAGAGATCATTGAAAGACTCTGTCACTTCATATACAATAATTAAAAGGTGAGCTGTAGAGTTTAAAATGGGACGTATGAGTACTAGTGATGAGTCTCGCTCTGTGGAAGTCACAACTACACAGATCATTGAAAGACTCTGTCACTTCATATACAATAATTAAAAGGTTGGTTGTAGAGTTTAAAATTGGACATACGAGTACTAGTGATGAGCCTCGCTCTGTGGAAGTCACAACTACAGAGATCATTGAAAGACTCTGTCACTTCATATACAATAATTAAAAGGTGAGCTGTAGAGTTTAAAATGGGACGTACGAGTACTAGTGATGAACCTCGCTCTGTGGAAGTTACAACTACAGAGATCATTGAAAGACTCTGTCACTTCATATACAATAATTAAAAGGTTGGTTGTAGAGTTTAAAATGGGACGTACGAGTACTAGTGAGGAGCCTCGCTCTGTGGAAGTCACAACTACAGAGATCATTGAAGGACTCTGTCACTTCATATACAATAATTAAAAGGTTGGTTGTAGAGTTTAAAATGGGACGTACGAGTACTAGTGAGGAGCCTCGCTCTGTGGAAGTCACAACTACAGAGATCATTGAAAGACTCTGTCACTTCATATACAATAATTAAAAGGTTGGTTGTAGAGTTTAAAATGGGACGTACGAGTACTAGTGATGAGCCTCGCTCTGTGGAAGTCACAACTACAGAGATCATTGAAAGACTCTGTCACTTCATATACAATAATTAAAAGGTTGGTTGTAGAGTTTAAAATGGGACGTACGAGTACTAGTGATGAACCTCGCTCTGTGGAAGTTACAACTACAGAGATCATTGAAAGACTCTGTCACTTCATATACAATAATTAAAAGGTGAGTTGTAGAGTTTAAAATGGGACGTACGAGTACTAGTGATGAGCCTCGCTCTGTGGAAGTCACAACTACAGAGATCATTGAAAGACTCTGTCACTTCATATACAATAATTAAAAGGTTGGTTGTAGAGTTTAAAATGGGACGTACGAGTACTAGTGATGAACCTCGCTCTGTGGAAGTTACAACTACAGAGATCATTGAAAGACTCTGTCACTTCATATACAATAATTAAAAGGTTGGTTGTAGAGTTTAAAATGGGACGTACGAGTACTAGTGAGGAGCCTCGCTCTGTGGAAGTCACAACTACAGAGATCATTGAAAGACTCTGTCACTTCATATACAATAATTAAAAGGTTGGTTGTAGAGTTTAAAATGGGACGTACGAGTACTAGTGATGAGCCTCGCTCTGTGGAAGTCACAACTACAGAGATCATTGAAAGACTCTGTCACTTCATATACAATAATTAAAAGGTTGGTTGTAGAGTTTAAAATGGGACGTACGAGTACTAGTGATGAACCTCGCTCTGTGGAAGTTACAACTACAGAGATCATTGAAAGACTCTGTCACTTCATATACAATAATTAAAAGGTGAGTTGTAGAGTTTAAAATGGGACGTACGAGTACTAGTGATGAGCCTCGCTCTGTGGAAGTCACAACTACAGAGATCATTGAAAGACTCTGTCACTTCATATACAATAATTAAAAGGTTGGTTGTAGAGTTTAAAATGGGACGTACGAGTACTAGTGATGAACCTCGCTCTGTGGAAGTTACAACTACAGAGATCATTGAAAGACTCTGGCACTTCATATACAATAATTAAAAGGTTGGTTGTAGAGTTTAAAATGGGACGTACGAGTACTAGTGATGAACCTCGCTCTGTGGAAGTCACAACTACAGAGATCATTGAAAGACTCTGTCACTTCATATACAATAATTAAAAGGTTGGTTGTAGAGTTTAAAATGGGACGTACCAGCACTAGTGATGAGCCTCGCTCTGTGGAAGCCACAACGACAGAGATCATTGAAAGACTCTGTCACTTCATATACAATAATTAAAAGGTTGGTTGTAGAGTTTAAAATGGGACGTACGAGTACTAGTGATGAGCTTTGCTCTGTGGAAGTCACAACTACAGAGATCATTGAAAGACTCTGTCACTTCATATACAATAATTAAAAGGTTAGTTGTAGAGTTTAAAATGGGACGTACGAGTACTAGTGATGAGCTTTGCTCTGTGGAAGTCACAACTACAGAGATCATTGAAAGACTCTGTCACTTCATATACAATAATTAAAAGGTTGGTTGTAGAGTTTAAAATGGGACGTACGAGTACTAGTGATGAACCTCGCTCTGTGGAAGTCACAACTACAGAGATCATTGAAAGACACTGTCACTTCATATACAATAATTAAAAGGTTGGTTGTAGAGTTTAAAATGGGACGTACGAGTACTAGTGATGAACCTCGCTCTGTGGAAGTCACAACTACAGAGATCATTGAAAGACTCTTTCACTTCATATACAATAATTAAAAGGTTGGTTGTAGAGTTTAAAATGGGACGTACGAGTACTAGTGATGAGCTTTGCTCTGTGGAAGTCACAACTACAGAGATCATTGAAAGACTCTTTCACTTCATATACAATAATTAAAAGGTTGGTTGTAGAGTTTAAAATGGGACGTACGAGTACTAGTGAGGAGCCTCGCTCTGTGGAAGTCACAACTACAGAGATCATTGAAAGACTCTGTCACTTCATATACAATAATTAAAAGGTTGGTTGTAGAGTTTAAAATGGGACGTACGAGTACTAGTGAGGAGCCTCGCTCTGTGGAAGTCACAACTACAGAGATCATTGAAAGACTCTGTCACTTCATATACAATAATTAAAAGGTTGGTTGTAGAGTTTAAAATGGGACGTACGAGTACTAGTGAGGAGCCTCGCTCTGTGGAAGTCACAACTACAGAGATCATTGAAAGACTCTTTCACTTCATATACAATAATTAAAAGGTTGGTTGTAGAGTTTAAAATGGGACGTACGAGTACTAGTGAGGAGCCTCGCTCTGTGGAAGTCACAACTACAGAGATCATTGAAAGACTCTGTCACTTCATATACAATAATTAAAAGGTTGGTTGTAGAGTTTAAAATGGGACGTACGAGTACTAGTGAGGAGCCTCGCTCTGTGGAAGTCACAACTACAGAGATCATTGAAAGACTCTCTCACTTCATATACAATAATTAAAAGGTTGGTTGTAGAGTTTAAAATGGGACGTACGAGTACTAGTGATGAGCCTCGCTCTGTGGAAGTCACAACTACAGAGATCATTGAAAGACTCTGTCACTTCATATACAATAATTAAAAGGTTGGTTGTAGAGTTTAAAATGGGACATACGAGTACTAGTGATGAGCCTCGCTCTGTGGAAGTCACAACTACAGAGATCATTGAAAGACTCTTTCACTTCATATACAATAATTAAAAGGTTGGTTGTAGAGTTTAAAATGGGACGTACGAGTACTAGTGATGAGCCTCGCTCTGTGGAAGTCACAACTACAGAGATCATTGAAAGACTCTTTCACTTCATATACAATAATTAAAAGGTTGGTTGTAGAGTTTAAAATGGGACGTACGAGTACTAGTGATGAGCCTCGCTCTGTGGAAGTCACAACTACAGAGATCATTGAAAGACTCTGTCACTTCATATACAATAATTAAGAGGTTGGTTGTAGAGATTAAAATGGGACGTACGAGTACTGGTGATGAGCCTAGCTCTGTGGAAGTCACAACTACAGAGATCATTGAAAGACTCTGTCACTTCATATACAATAATTAAAAGGTTGGTTGTAGAGTTTAAAATGGGACGTACGAGTACTAGTGATGAGCCTCGCTCTGTGGAAGTCACAACTACAGAGATCATTGAAAGACTCTGTCACTTCATATACAATAATTAAAAGGTTGGTTGTAGAGTTTAAAATGGGACGTACGAGTACTAGTGAGGAGCCTCGCTCTGTGGAAGTCACAACTACAGAGATCATTGAAAGACTCTGTCACTTCATATACAATAATTAAAAGGTTGGTTGTAGAGTTTAAAATGGGACGTACGAGTACTATTGATGAGCCTCGCTCTCTGGAAGTCACAACTACAGAGAGCATTAAAACAATTCATCGTTTGGTACTGGAAGACCGCAGATTAAAGTTGTTTGAAATAGCAGAGGCTATAAACATAACAGAAGAAAGTGCAGGTAACATATTAAGTAATGTTTTGGGCTTTCACAGGGTCTGTGTCACGTTTGTTGACTCCTGTTTAAAAGTTGCAAGCAAAAACTGTCTCTATTAAGAATTTGGAGCCCTACCGTAAAAGTCACAGCGAATTTTTGAGAGGGCTTATTATCACGAATGAAACTTGGATACATCACTACACTCCAGAAAGTAAATCACAGTCAAAACAGTAGACTGCGCCAGGTGAACCAACTACAAAAAAGGCAAAGTCAATTTGGTCAGCTAGCAAGGTTATGGCGAGTGTTTTCTGGGATGTACAGGGATTATTTTTATTGATTACTTTGAAAAGGGTAAAAGTATCACGAGTGACTACAACGCAAGTTTACTGCAACGTTTGAGTGATAAGGTGATAAGAAAAAGACCTCATTTGGCAAACACAAAACCTTGTTTCTCCACGACAATGCTACGGCCCATCGTTCAGCCATTGCTATGGGGAAAATGTGTGAATTTAAGTTGGAATTAGAAATTAATTGTTCTTTCACACTAGCCGTGTGTAGGCTAAAGTATGAAAAGGGAGTCAGACTGAAAAATTCAATGCCTTAGCCGGTATTTGATCCACGGATCTTCTGGTTACCGTCCAGCCGCTCTAACCATTGAGCTACCTCTGGGTCTATCTCTCCATACTTTGGCCTACACACGGCTAGTGTGAAAGAACAGTTAATTTCCATTAATTGACCTAATAGTGGTCCGAACTGACTGGCCGTATATGTAGGTACGACATGCGCGCGCGCACACAGACACACACGCACACGCACTCACACGCGCACGCACGCACACACACCTTTCAATGAAAATGCTTCCTTTGTAGTTGAGGGATCTGAAATCTTCTCTTTCCAGTGGAACACGAAATAGGCCCACTTTGACCTGTTCGATAAGTCGTTGGGAGTGACAGGACAGCACGTGCAGCACAAGTTGTTCACATCTGCAGCTGTGGAATGCTAACAGCTGACTGCTACTCCTTGTGCAACAAACGTCTCTCTTTACATACTTTCATTATCTTTTCCTTTGTTAGCAATTACTTAATCGCCGATAAAGTAGGTTTTGTATATAGTCCAAAAATCGTACTAAGATTTCATTGATAATACATTGAAACCTCTCTAAAACGGAGCACGATCGTTCCGGCGTTTATTTTATAACTTTTAGTCTTATAGAGAGTTGTGTTTGAATACAAAAAACTACAGAAGCTACAATCGCACAGATTTACAGTGAAGTAACAATAGTGTTCAATAAAGAATGATCATAATTTTTCGCACTAAAATTCAATCTTATTATATTCTGTTAGCTTAATGTAAAACAAACACGCCGTAGTAGTTTCATTGTTGGTATTCCTGGTTCCCGCCTGTGAGAACTAGACAAGTTCAGACATGTTCAGTATCGCCTACCGCTGCAATGGAGGTAACATGCAGTTAAAGTTGATGTTAGAGGAAGATACGGAGTTTCTTTCAAACGTAATCACTACTGATGAAACTTGGCTACATCATTTTGATCCTGAGAGCAAACAGCAAAGCTCAGTGTGGAAATCTCCTTCATCACCAACCCCCCAAAAAGCAAAAGTGGTTGCTTCTGCTGGGAAAGTTATGGTCATCTCATTCTTTGATATTCATGGAATGCTTTATCAGCATGTTGTACCTGCACACACATCAGTAACTGGACAATACTACAGGGATGTCCTGAAAATATTGCGAGTCCATATCAGGCGCAAAAGACCATATTTCCGTGAAGCAGGCTGGATGCTGCACCACGATAATGCGCGGCCGCATATTGCCAATGTTACTGAATATCTTGCAAAAATCAACGTGAAGTGCATCGCTCACCCTCTCTATAGTCCGGATTTAGCCCCAAGCGACTTTTTTCTATTCCCTAACTTGAAGAAACGCCTTCGTGGGAGACATTATCCTTCATCAGAAGCAGTGGTGAAGGCTGCGGTGGCGATTTTGAAGGATCTCTCAAAAATTGTTTTCAGCATGTCTTTGAAGACTGACAGAAACGCTTGGACAAGTGTATCGCATTCAGGGGAGACTATTTTGAGAAGGACCATCAAAATTATGAGGATGATTAAAGGTACGTTAAGAAAAAATATTGTGATGATTCTTTATTGAACACTCATCGTATAAAAATATTAGGGCGATCAATACCCGATCTAAAAATTGAGCAAAAAGCTAAAGGAAGTAGAAATTCTGTATATACTATGGATTTCATTTCTTGAAACTAGGTGACTTGCATGGACTTTTTTCCCGCAGCACGCTGTTATTTTTCGGCACGAGCCGCCACTGGTGCTAGGGCTTTTTACGTCCCCCCTTTTCAAAGTCAACTCAGGTCTTGTCGGCCGTTCTGTAGCGGTTACTTCACCTCATCCGTTCCTCCTGGGGGCAGAGTTAGGTCAAGAGTAACGTGCAGTACACCTTTTATAAACAGTTGACTGTAGTAATCTCAGATTAGAAGGTTTGTATGTGCCAACTAAAATCACTTTGAAGTCTTCAGTAGAGAAATTCTTGGTACTGAATATTTACCACAAAATCCGGCAGTAGCATAACAAGTTGGATGTTTCTCCGTGATGGATGGTTTCCGCTTCCTTCAGATAACAAAACACTGATAATCAGGCGTCGGTCTAGTCATAGGAAATATTCTGATAAAACGTTATCTTACGGCGTTACGTAACATTGTTGTGGTTCAGTTAAATGCCAGTACACGAACTGATATTGCAGTGTTAGCTTTTAAACGCCAGTGACCAATAGACTGATTGTCATCTTTTCTGTTTATTGTACGAGCACTGTTCAAAATCTTCCCGAACATTGGTAATGGAGTATTGGAAAGAAATGCGGTTGGCATCCCTGCACATGCCCGTGTTTAATGTGTAACTGCCGTAACTTTATGGCACGTGGGTTAGTTATTGTTCAGGAAATCGTGCGATGGCAGTTAAGAGGAACAATACGAAACTCAAGGAAATCTTTACAAATGATGCAGGAAGCCTACAGTGATAGGTGCTTAAGCCGTACTCAGCGTTACCAATGGTTTATGTGACTTTTAATGTCTATCACATTAATTAAACGTAAAAGTAGAAAAAATTGAAGATAAAGTTAACGGAATTTTTTGAATTCACTTCCTTACAGTGGTAATCTGTGAGTGCATATTATTTTTGGTTATTCAAATTCATTGTCTCATTCCAGACTCCAGAGAGCATGATAAAATTGTTGCGCGAGTTCCACCCGAAAATTGGAAGAATCCGGCCTCTATCAACCCGGGAGCGATGGAAATCTCCGGGGTTCCCTCCTTGGGGCAATACCTTGAGTCTAGAAGGCCCCGCCCCCCATCGACATCAACGTCAAGATGGATGGAAGTGGATACGCCACTTACGCGCGTCAACCCCGCAGAGAAGACTACCGAATAACCTCGGTGGGGTCACCTGGTGATCTAGCACACCTTCTACTAGCTCTGCAGGCTAGTACCCGGGACAAACCCCCCATCGACAACAACATTAAGACGGATGGAAGTGGATACGCCACTTACGCGCGTCAACCCCACAGGGAAGACTACCGAATAACCTCGGTGGGGTCACCTGGTGATCTAGCACACCTTCTACTAGCTCTGCAGGCTAGTACCCGGGACAAACCCCCCATCGACAACAACATTAAGACGGATGGAAGTGGATACACCACTTACGCGCGTCAACCCCGCAGAGAAGACTACCGAATAACCTCGGTGGGGTCACCTGGTGATCTAGCACACCTTCTACTAGCTCTGCAGGCTAGTACCCGGGACAAACCCCCCATCGACAACAACATTAAGACGGATGGAAGTGGATACACCACTTACGCGCGTCAACCCCGCAGAGAAGACTACCGAATAACCTCGGTGGGGTCACCTGGTGATCTAGCACACCTTCTACTAGCTCTGCAGGCTAGTACCCGGGACAAACCCCCCATCGACAACAACATTAAGACGGATGGAAGTGGATACGCCACTTACGCGCGTCAACCCCGCAGAGAAGACTACCAAATAACCTCGGTGGGGTCACCTGGTGATCTAGCACACCTTCTACTAGCTCTGCAGGCTAGTACCCGGGACAAACCCCCCATCGACAACAACGTCAAGACGGATGGAAGTGGATACGCCACTTCTTAGTCAACCCTCTACCCCCTTCGGGCGGTTTAGGCCTGGCCGGAGGTACCCGATCTCCCACGGTATCGGGAACCACTGCCCCCTCGAGTCCAACCCAATCCGAACAACTCCCATTCAGGGAGGGGCTCATGTTCTAGTAACGTCAGAGGTACCACGAGTGCCAATGGTCCGTAGCGCTCGCACCAAGGCAGCTGAAGGGGGCGGATCCCCTCCCCTACTGGGAGAGAATAGTAAACATCATGCTAACAAACAAACCTGGCACCTCTAGATTTGAAGGTTTATTTATGTTCCCTATTATCATGTTTGAGGATGTGTGTGATTGTGCCTTGTAAACGCTGTTCTCGGTGTTGAGTGACTGGACACCGGACCAAAATTGGGACAAAAAACCTTGCGAGGTTGCTTTACCTTATCCCTTCCTCCTGGCCGGGAGTGTAACTCCTTAACCACACTTTACATCAGATAGTTGTCATTATTCATAGACGATAAAACGCCTCGGACCAGCAAGAAGCAAATGTTACACGACTAAGAAACACCTCATAGCCTGCCTGCAGCGACGGACGGACTGTTCCTTAATCATTTTGTGTTCTATGAACATGGAGTTAATGAAGCATGCAGTCAATTGGACTGAGAAGAACTGCTTGTGTTCTTTAGTTTAGAAAATAAGTCAATCTGCGAGTTTTGGAGGAAAAGAAAGAAGTATTCTCCGTTTAAAGGAGCAATACAAGTGACACAAGTCACGTGTGAACGTGAATGTTCTGAAAGTGAAGTCTTTAACTGTCTTATACTTAACGTGCATTACTGGCAATTTACGTATATTATGTTACGTTACATTGTAACTACAAGAAGTAGTTAATCACGCCACTGTTTAACGCGTAAAAGTAAATACGCTACGGTCATAAGCAGTTATCTATTCAAAGAGCTTAGATAAACCTAAAGAATTAATGGAGAGACCGCCGTGGTGACATATACGAGGGTTGTTCAATAAAGAATGATCACTGACAATGTACCTTTACTCATCCTCATAATTTTGATGGTACTTCTCAAAATAGTCTCCCCTGAATGCGATGCACTTGTCCCAGCGTTTCTGCCAGTCTTCAAAGACATGCTGGAAACCATTTTTGAGAGATCCTTCAAAATCGCCTCCGCAGCCTTCTCCACTGCTTCTGATGATGGATAATGCCTCCCAAGAAGGCGTTTCTTCAAGTCAGGGAATATAAAAAGTCACATGGGGCTAAATCTGGACTAAAGGGAGGGTGAGGGATGCACTTCACATTGATTTTTGCAAGATATTCAGCAACAACATTGACAATATGCGGCCGCGCATTATCGTGGTGCAGCATCCAGCCTGCTTCACGGAAATGTGGTCTTTTGCGCCTGATATGGACTTGAAATGTTTTCAGGACATCCCTGTAGTATTGTCCAGTTACTGATGTGTGTGCAGGTACAACATGCTGATAAACCATTCCATGAATATCAAAGAATGAGATGACCATAACTTTCCCAGCAGAAGCAACCACTTTTGCTTTTTTGGGGGTTGGTGATGAAGGAGATTTCCACACTGAGCTTTGCTGTTTGCTCTCAGGATCAAAATGATGTAGCCAAGTTTCATCAGCAGTGATTACGTTTGAAAGAAACTCCGGATCTTCCTCTAACATCAACTTTAACTGCATGCAGACCTGCATGTGAATGTCCTTTTGTTCGGGAATCAACAGTCTTGGAACCCATCGCGCACAAACAAGTCTCATGTGTAATGTTTCTGTTACCAACGTGTGGGTGGCACACAATGAAATGTTCAGTATTTCAGAAAGTGATCTTAAGGTAATTCGTCGATCCTCTCTCACAATGGCAGCAGCAGTGTTGATGTTTTCTTCCGTAAGAGCAGTAACTGGAGCACAGAGTCCACCTTCCTTTGAAATTGATTGTCTCCGCTCTTTAAACATTTTAAACCACCTTCGAGCTGTGCTGTAGGGAAGTAACATTGTATAGGCCTAAACTGAAGATTTGTTGAGACGAAAGCAGAATTTCAAAGCTGCATATTGCTCCTCGCGTGTTACCTCCACTGCAGCTGCAGGCGATACTGAACATGTCTGAACTTGCCTTGTTCTCAGGCGGGAACCAGGAGTATCAACAATGGAACTACTACGGCGTGCTTGTTTCACATTAAGTTAACAGAATATGATAAGATTTAATTTTAGTACGAAAAATTATGACGGTAAATAAATTATGATCATTCTTTATTGAACAGCCCTCGTAGTAAGAACGGACGTTAATAGTAATTCATTATACAAGTGAATAAACAGAGCGTTTATCCATGAGTAGGGCAATGTAAAACCCGACACGAAGGGAAGAGGTTTGCCCACTTGTATAATACATTAGTTTAACTTATAGATACAATAAATTAATATATGACAAATATTCAGTTAATGGCTTCACAACGGATAGTAATAAATAAAATAAGGATTGAAGAATTGAATTACGACGTACTTAATAAATATGGTAGGCTATGTATGAGTACTAATTTTGTTGTTAATGTTTCTAGTTTCCGTAAACTGGTCAAATTGATTAAGTTTATGATATATCGGTTACAAATGAAGCAAAAAAAAGCAGTTGAGGCTTCTCGTAACTAAGTGACGGATATACGTAATGAAAGTTTGGATGCATAGAAAGTCATGCCCGGGACAGTGACTTGGGACAGAGCATCTATTTGCATATAAAGACGCACCTGTGACGTCACCATCACCTGTCGAGACTTGCAATGCTTGCCTCACATCTCACGTGCGTGGGTTTAGACGTTTACAACATCTAGCCATCCCAAACTATCCCTTCTTTATCTTCCATGTTTTCAGAAATGGCTCTAAGGGATTTGATTAAAATATTTACATGATAAATGAAATATATAACTCTTCATTCGCCTTTACCGAGTCGACAGTTACTGTACTAACATTATTATTATTTTAAATAAATTATACATCATTAACTATTTTGCTTTTAATTTTCTCTACATTTATTTATCCTAGAGATACTTGTAATAGACATCGTTGCTATGGAGAAACGACGTAAGAAAACTTGGACTTCAAATCAAAGTATAGTTATTAGAGCAACGATTGGGATAAAGTAAACAAAATTCACTCGTTGCTCTAATAACGGCTGGGATAAATAAATAAATAAATGGTTGATCTATAACCTTTTAACAGCAACATCTTTAACTACAAGAAAGTGAATTTGTTGTACATTACCATAGAAGTTCAGTAACATTACAAGTATTTATATCATTGCAAATAGCAACACTCGTTTCCAAATAGGAAAACTCGTTTACACATTCATACATAACCTAACATATTTTATAACTACGTCGCAGTTCAATGCTTTATTCCTTATTTAATTTATTACTATCTGCTGTCAAATCATTACCTGAATATTTGTCATATATTTATTTATTGCATTTACAGGATAAAATAATGTATACAAGTAGACAAACCTCCCCTTCAGGTCGCCTTTTAATTATTAATTTCCAGGCAGAATACGACATTTCAAAGGACCCGGTTTTAAACATTTGACTTTCTTTTCAATCTCTTGTATACACAATCTCTTTGTACGCGCATGTAATGAAAGTTTTACTGGATTATCATGAAATATATAAAACTACATAGAATAATGGGTATAAACAAAGATTATCTTCTTGTTGTTGGGGAAAGTAGTGCATCCTTTTTGCATGAAAGATTTTAAAAACAGAAAAATCACATACATTGCTATTTCTAAGAAGTGTTTTAATTTATTCAAGAGGACGTGGTAAGATGCTGCGTTGGCACACAGACACCGATTAACGTCAAGTTCTGGTGCTGCGGTTTTCCTACTCCCACTACATTCCCCTCCTGCGATGTTCTCTTGTTTTTTTATGCCACAGCCTTCTGTCTCTACGGCCAACTATACACAATACGGGAGTATCGGGTCAAATGAATGCGTTACATTCTCATAGCTCTAATTCATGTTAACATAACAGATACAGTATGAAAATAATGAAATTATAGAAGCTGATTAGTAATGTGGAACTCCTCGGTCTTGTTGTTAACTGCAACATCACATATTTAATATATCTTAGGCAAACTGACGCTTATTTCATATATTCATATATATTGCAACTTAATAAAGTGTTTAAACACAATTAAGCCATGTTATTTGTAATACATACTCTCTCTCTATCACACACACAAACACACATATACAAAACATAATTATTCAAAATCATCGAAGTTGTCATCAAAATATATTAAATATAAAATATTTATATGAACAATTAAATATAAAATATTCATCTATACTGTAATAGGCTGTGCTTAACAAGAATTTAGTCAGTTTAGATTTAAACTTAGAAGCTGACACAGTATTTTTTAGGCTTTCCGGAAGCTTATTAAGTAGTTTTGGACCAAAGTATTGCGGCTTATGTTTACCTGTGACCTTTAACTATATAGTTATTCTTTATCCTTGTTTCATGTGTGTGGACATCGGAATTTGTGGAGGTTATATTCCTGTTATGTACAGAAAGTATTGTTCGCAGAATAAATATGCAGGGAAGAGTAAGTATGTTTAATTGTTTAAAACACGGCGTGCATGAACTCGTACCAGGTACCTGATAGCTCTTTTCTGTAGCAGAAAAATTCTGTCAAAGTTTAATTTGGAAGTGTGTCCCCACAGCTCGATGCCATAAGAAATGTGTGAATATAATAACTTACTAGTATCTACTGAGAGAAAATTGGCTAAATATCGCAAAGTCCTGAGCTTAATTTACTTTCTAGTTTTCCAATGTGGTTGTTCCAAGTTAACTTGTCATCAAGGATTAAACCTAAAATATTTACACTTTCTACACACTGGACTAGACTATTGCCTATATTAAACCGAGGTTCGAAAGGACGTCTCTCAAAATCAAAGAGAATTACTTCGCTTTTTTGTGCATTAGTACACAGCCTGATATCATTAAAATACTGTGCCACGATATTGGAGGACAAATTTGCATCGATTTCAAGATTTATTAAGTTGCTGTTGCTGAAACCCAGTGTGGCATCGTCTGAATACAAACTTAAACCTGTACCACAGTTTTTATGCCGTTAATATACAGAATAAAGAATAAAGGTCGCAAAATAGACCCCTGGGGCACGCCAGACTGTACCTTGACAGGTTTTGAAATAAAGTCGCCTTGTTTACATTTCAGTTGCACACATGCTTGCTGTATTGTCATTTGTAATACATAATCTAGAAAAATTCACTAAAAATGCTGATATTCACAGTAAAAGGACTAGACCAACTGAAAGAGGGTGTACTACAATGGTAATTCATTTCCAACTCATATCAGTAAAATTCAGTTTAAAACCGGTTTACTACTGACAGGAGGACTTCATTCAGACAAGGAATAACTAACGTATAAACACAAATACAGTGTAGTAAATATATAGAATTAGACAGTTCATGGTTTGACATATCAGATCTTGCCGGAACCCATTTTTCCGGAGGGGGGAAAAACTGGACCAAGTGTCAATGGAGACTGTCGAGAAATAAGCTGAGATGTTCCTCACTTTTTGCCATACTTACCAAATAACCCTTGTACTAACTCCGGTTAGCATAACGGCCACCCGGGCCACTAAAAAAGCCAATTTGCGACCTTCGAAATATCTCTCTCCTTTCTCCCCTCCCATATGTTGTTCTATAGATTATAGCATGCATGAGTAAATAATGTGATGTGAGTGTAAGAGAGAGAGAGAAGTGCAAAGTTTCTTGAAGCAGTAAGTTGAGGTTTGCCAGCTCATTGACATGCAAGACTCGCAGCAACATAGCTCTGCCCACACACATATCAACGGATGTTCTGTGCTTCAGGCGATACATAGAGCCAAACCTCTCGCTCCGTGCCCTCTTGTCGGACTTCGCCTACAAAACACGTCCATGGCCGATATACCAACACTACATTTGACTTCACCTAGCCCTTTCACTGTTGGCGTTGTATGGCAGGGAATTAGCTCTTTGTAAACCCACTTCCTCCTCAAAGGGAAGAAGGGCCATTGTACGAACCACGTACGGGGGGACACAGATCTTAGAGTTACCAGACATTCATCTCTCAGGATAAGAGAAAACCTCCAACGTTAAGTCATATCGGACGATGAATGAAATGATGTTCAAATAAGTACAGGGTACATAGAGCTTAGAGTTATCAGACATTCATCTTTCAGGATAAGAGAAAACCTCCAACGTTAAGTCATATCGGACGATGAATGAAATGATGTTCAAATAAGTACAGGATACATAGAGCTTAGAGTTACAAGACATTCATCTTTCAGGATAAGAGAAAACCTCCAACGTTAAGTCATATCGGACGATGAATGAAATGATGTTCAAATAAGTACAGGATACATAGAGCTTAGAGTTACCAGACATTCATCTTTCAGGATAAGAGAAAACCTCCAACGTTAAGTGATATCGGACGATGAATGAAATGATGTTCAAATAAGTACAGGGTACATAGAGCTTAGAGTTACCAGACATTCATCTTTCAGGATAAGGGAAAACCTCCAACGTTAAGTCATATCGGACGATAAATGAAATGATGTTCAAATGAGTACAGAGTACATAGAGCTTAGAGTTACCAGACGTTCATCTCTCAGGATAAGGGAAAACCTCCAACGTTAAGTCATATCGGACGATGAATGAAATGATGTTCAAATGAGTACAGAGTACATAGAGCTTAGAGTTACCAGACATTCATCTTTCAGGATAAGAGAAAACCTTCAACGTTAAGTCACATCGGACGATAAATGAAATGATGTTCAAATAAGTACAGAGTACATAGAGCTTAGAGTTACCAGACATTCATCTTTCAGGATAAGAGAAAACCTCCAACGTTAAGTCATATCGGACGATGAATGAAATGATGTTCAAATGAGTACAGGGTACATAGAGCTTAGAGTTACCAGACATTCATCTTTCAGGATAAGAGAAAACCTCCAACGTTAAGTCATATCGGACGATGAATGAAATGATGTTCAAATGAGTACAGGGTACATAGAGCTTAGAGCTACCAGACATTCATCTTTCAGGATAAGAGAAAACCTCCAACGGTAAGTCATATCGGACGATGAATGAAATGATGTTCAAATAAGTACAGGGTACATAGAGCTTAGAGTTACCAGACATTCATCTTTCAGGATAAGAGAAAACCTCCGTTACGTCATATCGGACGATGAATGAAATGATATTCAAATGAGTACAGGGTACATAGAGCTTAGAGTTACCAGACATTCATCTTTCAGGATAAGAGAAAACCTCCAACGTTAAGTCATATCGGACGATGAATGAAATGATGTTCAAATGAGTACAGGGTACATAGAGCTTAGAGTTACCAGACATTCATCTTTCAGGATAAGAGAAAACGTCCAACGTTAAGTCATATTGGACGATGAATGAAATGATGTTCAAATAAGTACAGGGTACATAGAGCTTAGAGTTACCAGACATTCATCTTTCAGGATAAGAGAAAACCTCCGTTACGTCATATCGGACGATGAATGAAATGATATTCAAATGAGTACAGGGTACATAGAGCTTAGAGTTACCAGACATTCATCTTTCAGGATAAGAGAAAACCTCCAACGTTAAGTCATATCGGACGATGAATGAAATGATGTTCAAATGAGTACAGGGTACATAGAGCTTAGAGTTACCAGACATTCATCTTTCAGGATAAGAGAAAACGTCCAACGTTAAGTCATATCGGACGATGAATGAAATGATGTTCAAATAAGTACAGGGTACATAGAGCTTAGAGTTACCAGACATTCATCTTTCAGGATAAGAGAAAACCTCCAACGGTAAGTCATATCGGACGATGAATGAAATGATGTTCAAATGAGTACAGGGTACATAGAGCTTAGAGCTACCAGACATTCATCTTTCAGGATAAGAGAAAAACTCCAACGGTAAGTCATATCGGACGATGAATGAAATGATGTTCAAATGAGTACAGGGTACATAGAGCTTAGAGCTACCAGACATTCATCTTTCAGGATAAGAGAAAACCTCCAACGGTAAGTCATATCGGACGATAAATGATGTTCAAATGAGTACAGGGTACATAGAGCTTAGAGCTACCAGACATTCATCTTTCAGGATAAGAGAAAACCTCCAACGGTAAGTCATATCGGACGATGAATGATGTTCAAATGAGTACAGGGTACATAGAGCTTAGAGTTACCAGACATTCATCTTTCATTATAAGAGAAAACGTCCAACGTTAAGTCATATCGGACGATGAATGAAATGATGTTCAAATAAGTACAGGGTACATAGAGCTTAGAGTTACCAGACATTCATCTTTCAGGATAAGAGAAAACGTCCAACGTTAAGTCATATCGGACGATGAATGAAATGATGTTCAAATGAGTACAGGGTACATAGAGCTTAGAGTTACCAGACATTCATCTTTCAGGGTAAGGGAAAACTTCGAAAAAACCTCCAGTTAACTCATCTTCGAACTTCAGAACTTTTGAACGTGAGGCAGATACGCTACCATTTACACTAAGGAGGCGTTGAGAAGTAATTTATGTTTACAAATTACAGAATTGCTGTTTCTGTTTTGAGTGCTGCTTTAGATAGGAAATGCCACGGAGAAAGCTATTAATTATTTTGTAGTAGACTTTGAGGGTAGGAGTCGCTGTAACGGTGCCAGACTTGGGGGCTTCCCTGTGACACCGGCGCGGCGTCTCAACGCCTGGCGTCACGTCTGTCTAGCTCAGTACTGCATTCACATATAACTACTACAAGGGAATACAGTAGACTTTAAGTGATAGTCAAATGTTTTGGTCGTTATGTGATGTATACATGACTTTCTCTACTCTTGTACAAACACTTATTGCTCTATCTACTTCAAGATAAACATTATCTTATTGTAGTTACAAGGGAATACAGTAAACTTTAAGTGATAGTCAAATGTTTTGGTCGTTATATGATGTATACATGACTTTCTCTACTCTTGTACAAACACTTATTGCTCTATCTACTTCAAGATAAACATTATCTTATTGTAGTTACAAGGGAATACAGTAGACTTTAAGTGATAGTCAAATGTTTTGGTCGTTATATGATGTATACATGACTTTCTCTACTCTTGTACAAACACTTATTGCTCTATCTACTTCAAGATAAACATTATCTTATTGTAGTTACAAGGGAATACAGTAAACTTTAAGTGATAGTCAAATGTTTTGGTAGTTATGTGATGTATACATGACTTTCTCTACTCTTGTACAAACACTTATTGCTCTATCTACTTCAAGATAAACATTATCTTATTGTAGTTACAAGGGAATACAGTAAACTTTAAGTGATAGTCAAATGTTTTGGTAGTTATGTGATGTATACATGACTTTCTCTAGTCTTGTACAAACACTTATTGCTCTATCTACTTCAAGATAAACATTATCTTATTGTAGTTACAAGGGAATACAGTAAACTTTAAGTGATAGTCAAATGTTTTGGTCGTTATGTGATATATAAATATCTTTCAATTTTTAAAATTGCTCATTTTATATAGATTTCGAAAACATTTATGTTTTGTTCACGAAATACTTAAGGCTTCAATTGGGGAAAGTGCAGTAATTCTCACAGATCTTTTTAATGCTTTGTAGCACAGTTTATTTTTACTTTAAACGAGTTTTTGAAAGCATAACGGTACTTGTGGTCTTAGGAACTTGCCCAAACTGATTTCTAATAATTCTACAGTAAGCAGAACACTATCTCACGTTATCTATCACTCTATTGTTGCAGAGTACTGAGACCTCGCTACTGCCACTGAAGATGTCTACACAGTCGCAGAAGAAACGTCTGAAGACGCCCACAAGCCCGGATTATAGTGCATCTAGCTATCGTTTGAGTCAACGTGGCGGAATTTCTTCTAGAAGCGCTGTATGGGGCAGTATCGTGTCCTGAAAGGTTTAGAGTTATGTAACATGAGACATACATAACCTCAATCTTTACTTCATCCTTCCCTAGCAACAAACATGGACAGCACAATTTTATAACCAAATTATCATTACGCGTCAACTTCTTCACGTTTTCCTGTCTCAAGTTTTCAAGTTAGAAGGAGAGATCTCAGTTTCAGCTTGTCAAAGAATGCACGTGTTGTAAGTGGCTCATTAAATGCACTTCACTTCCAGAATCATCCACATTTTGAACACTGAGCAACAAAATTTATTAAGCACTTCTGAATGCACTGACACATTGCATTGTTATTGTTGTTATGTGGTCAGCACGTCCCTAGATTCTACAACATGCACTAAAAGCTTCTTTGGAACAGAATTGATGGTTTTGTATTTTACTTCATGGGTTAATGTCCAATCCTCTGAGATTTCAATGTGCATTTTTAATTATCTTTGAATGTTAAGTCATTTCATTATTCTATAACACACGCAACTGATGAAATTATGCAGTCACAATTCTTGCCCAATCTTTCGTAAACAACTGCGCATCAAAGAGCGTAGGATCGGCATCATAATGTCGGCTATGCCTAGATATTAAACATTCCCTGTATTACAAAATTTGACTCCTCTCTGATATTAAGCTAACGTTACGAGTTGGAGAATTAAAATTCCATTATCGCCGCTTGCTTTCTTAGCCAATGGCGTGACCCAGATTTGTATCTGCAGACATGTTGGGCAATAAAGCCCAGGGTCACGACACAGGATCTGGGCTAGTAACTCTTTCATTCATCTTGTACCCCAAGGTGCAATCATATCATAAAAGTTGCTTCGATTCTTTCTAAACATTAACGTCTCTTTGGAATTATTTATCCACGTGCAGTATCGTTAATGTTTATAAAGATTGTACATTACTTCTGAAGTAATTTAGGTGAAGGTAGAAGAAGCACATAAACTGAATGTTGCTGTCCATTTTGCTCTATCACGTAAGGATTTCTCACAAATCTCAACGCAGCAATTTGATAATGTTGACTGCCTTTCTCAAGCAATAACAGTAGTCTGCAATGTTCCATCGACCATGATATCGCTTTGATTCCTTGATTAAAACATTTTTTATCTATGAGGGATCCAAAATTTAGCTGAGAAAACAAGAAGTGAAGCTCTAAACTCATATTTCGCCTGGCAGCTCATAACTTTGTGGCATATTTCTCGTAATTTACGAGGGCTGTTCAATATAGAATGATCACAACTATTTTTTGACAACGTACTGTGACTTTGTGGGTTCGTGAAATTAAAAGTCCAATTGCACCACTCAAAAATGTTCTTTATTTCCACCGAATTACAATCGGAACACTTACCGATTACACAGAATTACGTAATGCACACAATTACAATTCCCAGTTCGTCTGTCACAGGTCCACTGCACGCAGTTACGTACACTTCTCCGATGCACGTACACAGTCCGTTCCCTCACTGGGCGCTCATCACGACTGCTCGACAGGAACTGAACTGAACTCGCCAACTGCAGATCCATTTTTATAGGGATATCGCTGTTTCTCGAAGTCTCGCGTTTCAGTGAATCACCGCGAAGGTTCCAGGCGGCAGTGCGAGGGGAAAGAGACGGCCAGTGATGTTTTTCCAACCATGCCCCTCGTTACCGCTTCAAGACAAATGGGTAGGAGGGGTCGAAATGCCTCCGGTCCCCTACTCAGCTGTCAGTTGGTCGTGCTTTCCGATAATTGGGTGACAGTACCTTTACTCATCCTCATAATTTTGATGGTCCTTCTTGGTAAAACTGTTTGAGTTGCTTTTTCATTTGACATATCATTTATAACTGTAAGTTCAATGTAATAAATATTATAAAGAGTTAAAACCCCGATATTCATTTATATACACCCTGTATTCCGTTCTCTATTGTGCAGTAAATGTACAAATAATGAAATAATGAGCTTTTGTATTACGAGAGAATAAGTAGAGATGTGACACCATTCCGCCACTGCTCCACAACAAGGTCAGCCAGTAATGAAGTTTCTTTATCAACAGAACTATTATCACGTTCCTTGCTATCTTTATGACCACTCTTCCTTACTTTGTACATACAACTGTCACTAACACAGCCAACTCTTCATATCTTTATTATTATTATTATTATTATTATTATTATTATTATTATTATTATTATTATTATTATTATTATTATTATTATTATTATTATTATTATTATTATTATTATTATTATTATTATTATTATTATTATTATTATTATTATTATTATTATTATTATTATTATTATTATTATTATTATTATTATTATTATTATTATTATTATTATTATTATTATTATTATTATTATTATTATCATTATCATTATCATTATCATTATCATTATCATTATCATTATTATCATCATCATCATCATCATCATCATCATCATCATCATCATCATCATCATCATCATCATCATCATCATCATCATCATCATCATCATCATCATCATCATCATTATTATTATTATTATTATTATTATTATTATTATTATTATTATTATTATTATTATTATTATTATTATTATTATTATTATTATTATTACTATTATTTACACTGGGCAAAAAAATTTTTTTTGAATGTTTCGAGCACTTCATGAGACAATTTCTACTAATTTTTAGTTGAGAAAAACAAATATGATAACGAAAACCTTTTATTAGCTCTAGTTTCTGTGATATACACAAGGTGGGAGTATTACATATTAACGGATTGAGAGAAGAGGATACATTTTAATTACACACATGCTAACAACAATGAAAGTGCATTTGATTTTTTAACTGGTAATTACATGCTAAGAGTTTTAAATTGCTGGAAAAATACTTCCCAGATAGTCGTGTCTGAAGAGAATCATGACTTCGTCGTCTTTTAGCTTGTCTCTTGTGATGGAGTTCCGCAGAATCCCTATACAAAGACCAAGCATTACTTCATTCCAACGACCCTGATATCTTTGTTACATAACAGAAATGTCCTGATGGAATCATCACTAATCAGCTCCACAACTAGGAGGGAGTGGTAAGGGACATGTTACATCCAAGGTTACGTCACTGTCACCAAACGCTTGTAGTTGTCATCTCTTTTGTTGCCTAAAAATCCATGAACAACACCCTTGAAGGCTTCCCAAGCTTCCTTTACAGAAACATTACACATGAGACGTGTTTGTGCGCGATGTGTTCCAAGACTGTTGATTCCTGAACAAAAGGACATTCGCATGCAAGTCTGCATGTAGTTAAAGTTGATGTTAGAGGAAGATACGGAGTCTCTTTCAAACGTAATCACTGCTGATGAAACTAAGCTACATCATTTTGATACTGAGAACAAACAGCAAAGCTCAGTGTGGAAATCTCCTTCATCACCAACCCCCAAAAAAGCAAAAGTGGTTGCTTCTGCTGGGAAAGTTATGGTCATCTCATTCTTTGATATTCGTGGAATGGTTTATCAGCATGTTGTACCTGCACACACATTAGTAACTGGACAATACTACATGGATGTCCTGAAAACATTGCAAGTCCATATCAGACGCAAAAGACCACATTTCCGTGAAGCAGACTGGATGCTGCACCACGATAATGCGCGGCCACATATGGCCAATGTTGTTGCGTGAAGTACATCCCTCACCCTCCCTATAGTCCGGAGTTAGCCCCATGTGACTTTTTTCTATTCCCTAACTTGAAGAAACACCTTCCTGGGAGACATTATCCATCATCGGAAGCAGTGGTGAAGGCTGCGGATGTGATTTTGAAGGATCTTTCAAAAAATGGTTTCCAGCATGTCTTTGAAGACTGACAGAAACGCTGAGACAAGCACATCGCATTCAGGGGAGACTATTTTGAGAAGGACCATCAAAATTATGAGGATGAGTAAAGGTACATTGCCAAAAAAATATTGTGATGATTCTTTATTGAACAACCTTCGTAGAATAGTAAGCGTATTTACTAGTTCTGGTGCTTTTTAGGGAAGAATTTGGTGCTGGCAACATTACATCCTGAAAACATACGAAAATGTTTAGCAATACATAATTACCTGTTGTATTGTCAACCAAGTGGAAGGACAGTAAACATAGACCAACGTTCACAAATCATTCAACATTTGTCTGGAAATATATTGCTGTCGTGATTCGTGTGAAGTCATGGCAATAAATTACTTATACACGAACGGGCTTCTCTAAGGATGGGAAAGTCAATGTTCCCTGTATTATTTGAAATATTTGTTGCACCCGATGATGAAACTAGGAACCTTTTTGACTAAATATATTGACATTGAGCCTCCTGAAGAACTAGCATTATTTCCTTAAGTTCTGCGATGAACCGCTAGAAATTACGGCAGCACTGGCCTATTAAAAATGAGATGCCAATCTATCTACAATGTAAACTTTTTTGTCTGACTCCATACAACTTCAATCAACTGTGTGAAAAAGTAAAGGAGAAGTGAAAATTAATTTGTCATCAGAGCTAAGCGTGTTCAAACACATTGTGGAGTGGCACAAGTAGGCACAAACAGGAGTTAATGGCATCCTTTTGTTTAAATATTTAAGTCTGACATCCTGTGACGTAAAATATGGGACTTAAGAGATAGTTAACTTGAAGTTTGTTAGCGCCGAGCATGATAAACAAACCTCCCTAGCCGCATACGTAATTTAATCCCTTTGCCTACGAAAACATCGACTTGAATTATCAATTATAAAAATATAAAAAGTGTTTAAAATAGATTTAGAATTCATGTTTTTACCAGAATAATAAAATACATTTCTGTATATTGTAGATGTATGTTTGTTTCTTGTTTTTCAGATAACTAAAGAAAAAACATCGACTAAGCCATCTACGAGATAATCGATAGTCAAAGAGATTATATCTCTGACACCATATTAGGGTAGGCGTTTCTGAAGAATGATATGTTTTTGTCTCGCAAATTTTAGCTTTATTATTCTGTTTCTCGACTTTTCACAGAGATTATTCATGTCTAACTGTAGAAGGGCAAAAGTATCGCGTAATGATGTGATTTTTCTTATGGTGGCGGATAGGTATATATCATTTTAACAATACAAGCGACATGCATTTGTCACGCACTTGTCCACACGTTAGGAGCTGCTATCTGTATAAGATTGGTGAACATATAATAAATAGACAATTTTTTGTTGTTGTGAATTTAAGTAAAATATTTTAGCACTTTTACCAAATATTTTCTTCTTCTTAGCACATAAAAATAAAGACTTGGATGAAGTTTTTGAGAGTAATACAAACGCTGGTGTAGAGAAAGTAAAATCAATAAGAAGTAAAGTGTATTTTGCCAGATAGAACTCCCCTGGTAGCCTCAACAGACGCCCGGCAGTCTGCCCTCTCCCCTAGACACTTTAATTATGGCAAAGGCTCCTTGTTGTTGCTCTCTAATCGATTTTATTTATTCTTTTGTCATTATACCTGGCTTTTTAAGAGTTGTATTCCACGTAAAAATTATGATACCGAGAAATAACATACTGGTCCCACAAATTCCCCAAACAGCAATTTAAGAAAATGTTTTTTGTTTTGTTTCATTTACACCCCGCCTATAACTGCAATGGTCATATCGGCGGCCGTTTTCCTTTGGAACATATTGAAGGGGGTTTTAATCATTAGATCACGCACACATTCACACTTCCAGATTCTGGGGAAGATAAGGAATTATCTTGGTCGGAGAAAACTCCCCACCCCTACCGTTGGTAATCGAACCCGCTACCCCTAGCAGGTACTCTACTGACTGAGCTACGGTGTGACTTACACAGAGCGAGGCTCATCACTAGTACTCGTACATCCCATTTTAAACTCTACAGCTCACCTTTTAATTATTGTATATGAAGTGACAGAGTCTTTCAATGATCTCTGTAGTTGTGACTTCCACAGAGCGAGGCTCATCACTAGTACTCGTACGTCCCATTTTAAACTCTACAACTCACCTTTTAATTATTGTATATGAAGTGACAGAGTCTTTCAATGATCTCTGTAGTTGTGACTTCCACAGAGTGAGGCTCATCACTAGTACTCGTACGTCCCATTTTAAACTCTACAACCAACCTTTTAATTATTGTATATGAAGTGACAGAGTCTTTCAATGATCTCTGTAGTTGTGACTTCCACAGAGCGAAGCTAATCACTAGTACTCGTACGTCCCATTTTAAACTCTACAACCAACCTTTTAATTATTGTATATGAAGTGACAGAGTCTTTCAATGATCTCTGTAGTTGTGACTTCCACAGAGCAAAGCTCATCACTAGTACTCGTACGTCCCATTTTAAACTCTACAACTCACCTTTTATTTATTGTATATGAAGTGACAGAGTCTTTCAATGATCTCTGTAGTTGTGACTTCCACAGAGCGAAGCTCATCACTAGTACTCGTACGTCCCATTTTAAACTCTACCACTAACCTTTTAATTATTGTATATGAAGTGATAGAGTCTTTCAATGATCTCTGTAGTTGTGAGTTCCACAGAGCGAGGCTCATCACTAGTACTCGTACGTCCCATTTTAAACTCTACAACCAACCTTTTAATTATTGTATATGAAGTGACAGAGTCTTTCAATGATCTCTGTAGTTGTGACTTCCACAGAGCGAGGCTCATCACTAGTACTCGTACGTCCCATTTTAAACTCTACAACCAACCTTTTAATTATTGTATATGAAGTGACAGAGTCTTTCAATGATCTCTGTAGTTGTGACTTCCACAGAGCGAGGCTCATCACTAGTACTCGTACGTCCCATTTTAAACTCTACAACCAACCTTTTAATTATTGTATATGAAGTGACAGAGTCTTTCAATGATCTCTGTAGTTGTGACTTCCACAGAGCGAAGCTCATCACTAGTACTCGTACGTCCCATTTTAAACTCTACCACTAACCTTTTAATTATTGTATATGAAGTGATAGAGTCTTTCAATGATCTCTGTAGTTGTGAGTTCCACAGAGCGAGGCTCATCACTAGTACTCGTACGTCCCATTTTAAACTCTACAACCAACCTTTTAATTATTGTATATGAAGTGACAGAGTCTTTCAATGATCTCTGTAGTTGTGACTTCCACAGAGCGAGGCTCATCACTAGTGCTCGTACGTCCCATTTTAAACTCTACAACTCATCTTCATCTTGAAGTGTTTGTACAAGAGTAGAGAAAGTCATGTATACATCACATAACGACCAAAACATTTGACTATCACTTAAAGTCTACTGTATTCCCTTGTAACTACAATAAGATAATGTTTATCTTGAAGTAGATAGAGCAATAAGTGTTTGTACAAGAGTAGAGAAAGTCATGTATACATCACATAACTACCAAAACATTTGACTATCACTTAAAGTCTACTGTATTCCCTTGTAACTACAATAAGATAATGTTTATCTTAAAGTAGATAGAGCAATAAGTGTTTGTACAAGAGTAGAGAAAGCCATCAAATTTTTTGAAGAAAGTGCGTGCATTGTAAACAGTCTGCACTTAAAATATGGATGAAGGTGTGTGTGTCCCCAGTAAGTTTTGGTGCTACATACATACATACATATCCCTCCGCCACTTCCCAGAATTTAATCGAGCAAATTAAATGAGATCCAGTTAGCAGCTGTTTCCGTTGACGGCGCAGGCGCACAGGGAATGAGTCATACACGAGAACTAACCGCAAGTTGGACCTTGATCTATTGCATTATTGCTCCTTCTCTCATGCTCTTTGTAATTCTTATAACAAATATTTTATTTCTCCCTCCCTTTCGTGTTAAATATTTACAGAAATAGTTTCCTTGTAGGTACAAAGAGGGATACTGAAAACTAAAGCCTAATGCGATATTCAAATGTTTAAAGTGCGAGTTTTTGGCCTTGAAATGTTATACTCTATTACCCGATTTCAACAACAGATGTTAAGACTTGAAACGGCTGTTAGTCTGTTTAGTAATAGTTATAACAAAAATTATATTACACCATGTGTTAGCTTAAAACTCGTGTTAAACCTCTTGTTAAACTAACAAGACAAATTTCTGATGTTAAGTCCTTAACAACTGTAAATAGTCAGGATGGCGGGCGTGAACTCAACTGTTGATGTCGATTTGCTATATTTAAGACCGTGTAAATGACATTCGTAATAGAGTACGTCCTGTGAGGAGAAATGATTTTGAGGAGCTATCAGACGGAGGTATAGACTGTCGAAACAAGTTGCTATGAAGGTTACTGCGGAAGTACAAGAGAGGTTAGAACATGCATCGAAAGGAATATGCCGATCTCGCCTTTGCTTCAAGTATTAATAACTTTCCTATGTTATAATTCACTGAATTATGTGGATAATACACTGTGCACCTCCCGTCTTGAAACGTTCAAGTCACTTCTCCTTCTTCGCTCCTCGTTTTAAATTTACGTAATACTGACTATCTATCAAAAACCTTAGCCTATATACGGCTAGTGTAGAGAAATGATTAATTTCCATCAATTAACTAAAACTGACAAAGTTGCTTATTACTTTTGGTTCTTCCAATTCTTTCTCACCTCACATTCACCAATTCTTTCACATTTACCGCATCCGTCCTCATATTTTCCACATTATCCTTATATTTAGTTACAAATTCATCTAAGAATTCCTTCTTGATTGATGAGAAATTTCTCCCACAGCTTCTGATTTTCTTCATCAGTCATATTTGCAGCCATGTGTAAAATCAAAATCAAAACAAAAGCGCATCGCAGTACGTTCAGAAAATAAAACAATTTATCCATAGCCTTCTATATCTCTACTATTTACAACTCTCTCAGTGTTAACTCGTGTTTTCAAATTAGACCAATTCTGATATAGTTCGTGTGTTGTTGGCATCTCTTAAGACATTAGCGCCTTTCCCCTTGTTGTGGCTCAAAGACACACACACTCTTTAATATATCAATTACCGACAATGACATACAATGTCTGTGTATGATATAGACATACAAAGGTGTAAAGATTCAAGGTTTGTCCTTCACAAAGGCAGAAGCACAATGCTACATTCATAATCAAGGACTCACTTACCTTCCTTTAAAGGAATAAATACACCACTTACGTACAGTGACGAACTGCCATGTTCCCAAGCCAGCATTTAGGTCCTTCTATACAACGGCATTTGTCTTCAACTGTTTTTGTGGTGTATCTGCAGCGAACGTAAGCAATTTCACATTCTGGTACATTTCTGGTTTTGTACACGCTACCCTCATTGAGCCCCATATCGATAATTGCTGTTTTGATATTATAGCAGTTATCTCGCAACCTTGAACTTCACAGGGAGGCTCTAGAGCATGTGTTGTACTCACATGACTTTCTCTACTCTTATACAAACACTTATTGCTCTATCTACTTCAAGATAAACATTATCTTATTGTAGTTACAAGGGAATACAGTAGACTTTAAGTGATAGTCAAATGTTTTGGTAGTTATGTGATGTATACATGACTTTCTCTACTCTTATACAAACACTTATTGCTCTATCTACTTCAAGATAAACATTATCTTATTGTAGTTACAAGGGAATACAGTAGACTTTAAGTGATAGTCAAATGTTTTGGTCGTTATGTGATGTATACATGACTTTCTCTACTCTTGTACAAACACTTATTGCTCTATCTACTTCAAGATAAACATTATCTTATTTTAGTTACAAGGGAATACAGTAGACTTTAAGTGATAGTCAAATGATTTGGTAGTTATGTGATGTATACATGACTTTCTCTACTCTTGTACAAACACTTATTGCTCTATCTACTTCAAGATAAACATTATCTTATTGTAGTTACAAGGGAATACAGTAGACATTAAGTGATAGTCAAATGTTTTGGTCGTTATGTGATGTATACTAGACTTTCTCTACTCTTGTACAAACACTTATTGCTCTATCTACTTCAAGATAAACATGATCTTATTGTAGTTACAGGGGAATACAGTAGACTTTAAGTGATAGTCAAATGTTTTGGTCGTTATGTGATGTATACTAGACTTTCTCTACTCTTGTACAAACACTTATTGCTCTATCTACTTCAAGATATACATTATCTTATTGTAGTTACAAGGGAATACAGTAGACTTTAAGTGATAGTCAAATGTTTTGGTAGTTATGTGATGTATACATGACGTTCTCTACTCTTGTACAAACACTTATTGCTCTATCTACTTCAAGATAAACATTATCTTATTTTAGTTACAAGGGAATACAGTAGACTTTAAGTGATAGTCAAATGTTTTGGTAGTTATGTGATGTATACATGACTTTCTCTACTCTTGTACAAACACTTATTGCTCTATCTACTTCAAGATAAACATTATCTTATTGTAGTTACAAGGGAATACAGTAGACATTAAGTGATAGTCAAATGTTTTGGTCGTTATGTGATGTATACTAGACTTTCTCTACTCTTGTACAAACACTTATTGCTCTATCTACTTCAAGATAAACATTATCTTATTGTAGTTACAAGGGAATACAGTAGACTAAGTGATAGTCAAATGTTTTGGTCGTTATGTGATGTATACTAGACTTTCTCTACTCTTGTACAAACACTTATTGCTCTATCTACTTCAAGATAAACATGATCTTATTGTAGTTACAAGGGAATACAGTAGACATTAAGTGATAGTCAAATGTTTTGGTCGTTATGTGATGTATACTAGACTTTCTCTACTCTTGTACAAACACTTATTGCTCTATCTACTTCAAGATAAACATGATCTTATTGTAGTTACAAGGGAATACAGTAGACTTTAAGTGATAGTCAAATGTTTTGGTCGTTATGTGATGTATACATGACTTTCTCTACTCTTGTACAAACACTTATTGCTCTATCTACTTCAAGATAAACATTATCTTATTGTAGTTACAGGGGAATACAGTAGACTTTAAGTGATAGTCAAATGTTTTGGTCGTTATGTGATGTATACTAGACTTTCTCTACTCTTGTACAAACACTTATTGCTCTATCTACTTCAAGATAAACATTATCTTATTTTAGTTACAAGGGAATACAGTAGACATTAAGTGATAGTCAAATGTTTTGGTCGTTATGTGATGTATACTAGACTTTCTCTACTCTTGTACAAACACTTATTGCTCTATCTACTTCAAGATAAACATGATCTTATTGTAGTTACAAGGGAATACAGTAGACTTTAAGTGATAGTCAAATGTTTTGGTCGTTATGTGATGTATACATGACTTTCTCTACTCTTGTACAAACACTTATTGCTCTATCTACTTCAAGATAAACATTATCTTATTGTAGTTACAAGGGAATACAGTAGACTTTAAGTGATAGTCAAATGTTTTGCTCGTTATGTGATGTATACTAGACTTTCTCTACTCTTGTACAAACACTTATTGCTCTATCTACTTCAAGATAAACATTATCTTATTGTAGTTACAGGGGAATACAGTAGACTTTAAGTGATAGTCAAATGTTTTGGTCGTTATGTGATGTATACTAGACTTTCTCTACTCTTGTACAAACACTTATTGCTCTATCTACTTCAAGATAAACATTATCTTATTGTAGTTACAAGGGAATACAGTAGACTAAGTGATAATCAAATGTTTTGGTCGTTATGTGATGTATACATGACTTTCTCTACTCTTGTACAAACACTTATTGCTCTATCTACTTCAAGATAAACATTATCTTATTGTAGTTACAAGGGAATACAGTAGACATTAAGTGATAGTCAAATGTTTTGGTCGTTATGTGATGTATACATGACTTTCTCTACTCTTGTACAAACACTTTTGCTCTATCTACTTCAAGATAAACATTATCTTATTGTAGTTACAAGGGAATACAGTAGACTGTAAGTGATAGTCAAATGTTTTAAACAGCTGGTCGGTATAAGGTGGCTTTGAAATTACATTCTCTTTGCATGTCCAAGAGATGAAACGTGAATTGACAACTTTGCACTGGAGAGAAGTATAAGTATTGTACAAATCGGACAAATAAGAAATTTCTCGGCAGTGTTTCATCCCACAAATTAAATTAAACGTATTTGACACAAATCGTGTTTTAATAAGATCTACATTTCTCTCACAAAATTAAACATTTACGTTTCATTTGTCCTGTAAATATCCTAACCCTTTACCGATGAAAATAACTATTTTCTTTAATTTGTAAACCGGTTTTCGTGTGTTTTTCAGGGGCATATTGAAGCAAGTGACTCGAATAGCTGCAGCCTATAGCAATGGACAGGGAGAGCACAAGTGTGATGGCAGCGTGTGCTTTCAGTTGCATGGTATTCGCTTCTTTTTGTTAAAATAAACCACTACAACTTAAATTATTGAAACATTTACATGATAAATCAACCCAGATAGGCAAGTATCTTATATTGATAACTGTTGGAATAATGTTAAAATAACAAGATAGGCTGTTTTCACAATAGCAAAAATACCATCGACATATCTATACTAGGCTTTAAAAATGAAAGGGAATTCTTTAGTAACTTGCAATTCGAAAAATATTTTCATAATTTTCTTTTAAGATAAGTAAAGTTTCATGTTACAAATTATTATATTTGTAAAGGTTGCAGTTTGCTAAGGAATACTAAAAAACAGCAAGAATGGTAGAGTGATGTGATTTTTGGTAATACAAGTCTATTTAATGTATTTAATACAGAAAAGAGTGTTGAGTTTGCCTAGTAAGTGAAGAATAAAGGTGGCAATGTCATGGTATAGAGGTGGAGTGGGAAATTTGATATTTATTGAGAACACTATGGATAAATACCAGTGCCTCATCATGTTTAGGCAAAACATCCACCATTGTGCCGAGAAATTAAGAATAAAAATTACTGATTACACAGTAAGTGAAGCTAGTTACAGTGGAGTAATAACTAAAGCAAAGTAAAGTTTGGATTAAATTTTTTCACTTTTAATTGTGATTTTTTTTCAACAAACTTCTGGCTTAGCAATAGGTAATTCTCTTTCACCCTTTTTTTGCTGATCTTTTTATGAGTTTTTTTTTCGAAATTTAATTGACTAAAGCTTTTCCTTTGATTTTTAAAACATGGTATTGATACGTTGATGATATTTTTGCTATTGTTCCTGAAAAACAAATTAACGATGCTTTAAAATTATTAAATTTACAAGATAAAGCAATAAAATTCACATTAGAAACTGAAATTAATGGATTTCTTCCTTTTCTAGATTCGATGATAATAAGAAATAATAACAAATTAGATTTTGGTATTTATAGGAAATCTGCTCATATTGATAATTACATAAAAAATAAAAGTTTTAACCCTTTTCCACATAAATTTGCTGTTTTAATAGTTTGATTTATAGATTAATGAATATACCCCTGAATAAAGAAGAATTTAATAAAGAATATAAACATATTATTAATATTGCTTTAATTAATGGTTTTAATAAGATTTTATACAAAAGAAGATTGAAAAATTTAATTATAAAAAAGTATAAATTATATTTATACTCTTAAAAAAATAAAAGATGATTATAAATTTTTAAAAATTTACTTAACATCCTTGGGTTAATAAACATTTTCAATTTTTTTTTAAAGAAGTTGGTGTAACTTTAGTTCCTCAAAATAAATATAGTATTAAAATTTATTACAATTTTCTAAAAAAGATAAAATTCTTAATAATAAAAAATCTGGTATTTATCAATTTAATTCCTTAGATTGTGATCAGGTTTATATTGGAAAGACGAAACGTAATTTGGAAACCAGAACAAAAGAACATTTTCGTAACATTAAGTATAAACAAACTGATAAATAGGCCGTAGCAGACCATTTTTGGTCATTTAACCATGAAATAAATCCCGAAGTTAAATTATTAAAACAATTAAATGGTCCCATACATTTAATAGTTTGGGAAAAAACATTTATTTAAAAAAATAAAAATCGCGTAATGAATTTTGACATATCAGCAGTTGATTCTGTTTTTAGGTTTGTTTCGTCTTCAGATGTTGGTAATACGTAAATACATGGTATCCTTGATAACGAAGTGTGTTGACTGAAGATGTGGCCAAATGCTCATGAAATTAATTTCGTATAAACAAGAGAGAAGTGGATAATAAGATAAGTGGAAAATAATTACTAAATAATGTTATTTGTATAAGAATAAAAATACTTTTAAGTCTTACGAGATGATGAACCAAAGCACCAGGCGTATATTGTCAGGGAATTGTTAACCCAGAACTTAACCTAATAAGGAGTTAGATAAATAAAATAATCAAAAATTCTCCCATCTCCTCTAAAGAACATGAAACTATTTAAGTGACGTTAAATACCAGTAAGTACACTGAAATATTTTTGTCAACATCTGTTGCAGTTTAGAAGAACAATTGTTTTTGTTATTGTTGCAAATGGCATGTATCTATCCTTTCAACTCAATGTTTAGAGCCGTCTTTAGGAAAATAAACGTCTGAACTTTGCCAGAATATTTTTGTGAGTACATGTATACAAGTGCTACACAAACCGCTTTTAAAATATCTAAAAATAATTAACAAATCTGCAAAATGTAAGGCCATATGGACAGGATGTAATCTGGTTGCTAAGGAAATTTTATAATCTGGTTGCTAAGGAAATTTTATTTTGTTGATTTCAACACTTTTAAAAGAAATTGATGGTAATTATAAAAAGAGTTGTAGTGAAAATAATGGATTATATTCCTGTTGAAATTTTAAAAGAAGTCGACATTGCTGCGGATTTATGATGCCCACAGAAATCAAAAGTGTGTCCATACGTTTTGTAGATAACGCTTGTTGCTACGTAATTACGTGATTGTTTTTCTGGCAAGAGTGTTTAATCAAAATAATTAGAGCCAGATTTATAAGCAAATAAAAACATTCGTAAAATGCTCCACGTAAAAGGAAGATTATGGTTGGGAGAGGGGACTTTTCTTGAATATTTTTGTTGCATCTTTGGAAGATAAATTGTACACGCAATGAATATCAAAGCTTGCCTTTGCAGTGAGCCAATATGTCATAAAGGTTCTTCAAATTGTGTGACCAGCATGTGTGACTTCAGTATGAAACATTCAATTTATCTTACATCGCGTTTTAGAGGATGTACAACTGAACATGTGAGATTCGAGCTGAATATTTACTTCCAATACTAGATGGTTCTATATTTCAGTGTCTGATTCTCTTTTGTTATTAAATTAAAACATCTGAAATGTGCATTTTGTTATTCTATGCCATGTGCTACACAAAATGAACATTTGTTTATTAGTTCTTTCAATTTATATAATTTACAGCACACAAAACTGACTATCATAATTTTTTTTTTAAATTCTATTATTTGAAATTTCAATTTAAGTTCTATAAAGTAAAGACCATAAACTATTTGAAAGAAAAAATATATGACAAACGTAATTGCGTTTGGAAATGTAAATTACACATTTCAAAATAAAATTCGTATGGGACATTTTCAAAAGACGCCTATCATAAAGAAACAACTTAAAAACACCAAATTTCTAAATGAAAAAAAAAATATTCTCAATTTTTAATGTACATTATATACCTACTACTACCTATAAAAAGTTGAAAAACATTGTTAATTTATAGCCTCTACATCTCGTATTCTCATACAAATACAAATTTCTTTTCGAAATGTTTACTAATTTCAGCTCAAAAACATGTGTCTGCAGGGAAGTCTCTATTCAAAATATTTGTAGCTTCATGAAGTCAAAAAGAAAATGGAAGTATTTAACTGCGTTAGGTGCAGGTACCAGAGAGGAGGGAATGAATGCCCTTGGAGAAGGAGGTCACCAAGAATTGGAGGAATTATTGCAACATTTGCTAACTCCTTTCACTGTTGACGACATTGGAGGGTCGCAGGTCACGGGTTGAGAACCTCTTTCTCATGTCAAGGGCCTCTGAAGTCACGACACAAACTTTACTTACTTCATGCTCGTGTTTGAAAATCAACTATTTTTATTTAGTTTTACTTTTGTTTGAAAACAATTACCTACACTTATTGCTATATCTAATTGAAGATAAACGTTATCTTATTCTAGTTACGAGGGAATACAGTAGGCTTTAAGTGATAGTCAAACGTTTTATACAGCCTGTCGCTTTAAAATTCTCTCTCCTTGTATGACCACGAGGTAAAACGAATTAATAGACTTCTATTTGAGAAAAGTATCAGTATTTTGAAAATTGAACCAAATGACAATTATCAATAAGATATCTATTTATGCTTTCCTAAAATTATCTTTGAGTAAACCAATATATCACGCAGCAACTGTTAAGAACAGTAATTTAACATCATTCAACAATAATTTAACATCATTTCAGGCATATTTCTGGATTTCGTTATTGGTAATGAAATAAAAATAAAGGCAAGAAATGTATTTATTTCCTCGTTTCAGTTACAAATGTACACGTTTCATTTCCGTATTTCTTTTAGCTAGCAACGTTTCAGCGCCTTAGCCTCTGCTTTGAAATACTGAGCTGCAAACTTCAAGACAAATTGTTTAACCTGCCTTTAATTGCCCCGGGTCATTTGAGCATCATTTCATCGTCCGATATAACCTAACCTGTTAGAATGAGTTAAATATTGGGGGAAGTGCCATAACAGTTCTCTGTTAATTACGGTGGCTACTATAATCTCGGCCTCCTGTTGTTTTTTTCGATAATTATTGACAATGGGCTATCTATCTCTTTTCGCGCATGCTCATTACGTGCAACTTGGAACACAAAAGACATTCAGTGTTTACATTTTACTTCCGTGCTGATAATATGTTGGGACTTTGCCCTCTACCAAATCCTAATGGTATATAAATAATGGCTACAGCTGTGCCATTAGCGGCTCATTTGTTTCCCTGGCTGAGTCACGTACTGGCAACTGTTTTGTTTGTTTGCTCCACTTTTGCTGGCCACCTGGAATACTCATAGGTTTCAATATATAAAAATATGATATAATGTAAGTTTTTTGTGGGAGATTTTCGGACTTTCGTCGATATCGTACTGTACTTGTGCTAATCTCAACTTTATTTGTCAATAAAGAGGTTATCGGGTCGCAGTTTTGGCACGGGAATCTGCAGCATTTCCACTGCGCAAGTCTGCTGCGTTTTATTTTCAAACTGGACGGGTTTGTCCGTCCTCGACAGAGTGCCAACTGTACTTACTGCCTCGAGAATTTCAACATTACCGGAAAAAGAACTCGTTAGCGCATCGCCATTTATTTCACATCTCTTAAAACTCACACAGAACCAAACTAATGGAACACAAAATTGTCATTTGTAATACACAAACTTAATATTCTAGCGATTGTTCCTTTTGTTTCATTAGTTTTATAGCTTTTTTTTTTTTTTTTTTTTTTTTTTTTTTTTTTTTTTTTTTTTTTTTTTTTTTTTTAAATAACAAACTAATTTTCAACATTTTTCTTCTGCTTGTTTCCAGGATTATTTTATGTGTGTTTACAACAGCAACGTTTTGCTTTCTCCGCTAAAACTAAAGGGCGTATTCTGTTCCACGCAACAGGTTCGTAAGCGGATTTAACTGGAAATGCAAATTCCGCAACTCACCGAATAAAACAGATATGTCTCTGTATCTTTCTGAACTACATACATAAAAAAGTAGTTCAAATACCAAACTTACTATTAAATTCAGCTTTTTAAGAATACATCACAAAAGTTTCAAGAACATCTCCTAACCTCAACTACCCTTACATGAGAAATATTTACTTACGTTTCTAACGATTTTGACCGTAGTACCACATGTTTATGATGTGTATTAAAAGCCACAGTCCTTTTAGTAAATCCACTGGCATGTAAAACATCAGGCGGTGCTGATTTTATCCAAGAAATTGACAGCATTGTTAAAAAATAAAATTATGTTATATTCTTCTCAAACAGAGAGACGTTATTCACTTTTTTATCCCGTGGTCATACAAAGAGAACGGAATTTCAAAGGCATCATATCGATCAACTTGAAAACATATGACTATCACTTAAATTTCACACTACTCTCATATTTCCTTGTCCTGCAGTAAACAAATGCATGACCACAGGGTTGCCGGATCGCTAATCGAATCGAAGTAGACATTATAGGGATAAACAAATGAATGAAGACAAAACAAAACAAAAGCAATTGGTTGAAAGGCGCTCGCGTGTAATTCTCTTTATAATTCTAAAATTGAATTCCAGGAAACTGTTGGCGCCAACTCTGATGATAACGTTCGTTCTATGCCAGCTCATCCGGATAACGTCGGAGTCTGCAGGCGAGCGCGCCCACTGCCACATGCATAACGTAGGTAGAGGAAGTGCTGTATTACATCGAAACATGATAATTAACTTTGTCACGTCCTGTGAAAACGAAAAACAGTAAAGTGAGCTTTTAGAGCGCAAAACGTGAAAGATTATTAACGCCCGAGAGAGAGAGAGAGAGAGAGAGAGAGAGAGAGAGAGAGAGAGAGAGAGATAAAAATTAGAGAAAGTATTGTATTCCACAAAACATTTCGATACTGTAAAGGTGGCCATGATCCAACCGATAGAGCGAGATGAGTTAGCATCACGGCACCCCAAGACGGAAGTTGGCTTCCTGACCAGGATTCGCTACCAATTGTAGGTGTTTAACTTCCACCCTGCCTGAGTGGCACCGGTCCTATACCAGAGGTGGGATCAACCCGGGCGCATTTCCTGGCAGGAACCAAAGCACAACGCTCTAACCCACTGCGCCACTGCGCACGACAAACATTAAAAGTGTAAACGTCGTTACAGCATAAAATTTTTGTAAATGCATCGTTTTGAGAAGGTCTTGCCGAGATGTTCCTTGATATTTATTCAAAGTTTCTCAAATGTTAAATATTCATTTTTCTCATCTCTTAGTCCCACAAAAAGAATGTAATTTCAAAGATATCAAATGACGACCAAAACATTTGACTATCACTTAAAGTCTACCGCATTCCCTTGTAACTACAATAAGATAATGTTTATCTTGAAGTAGATAGAGCAATAAGTGTTTGTACAAGAGTAGAGGAAGTCATGTATACATCACATAACGATCAAAACATTTGACTATCACTTAAAGTCTACTGTATTTCCTTGTAACTACAATAAGATAATGTTTATCTTGAAGTAGATAGAGCAATAAGTGTTTGTACAAGAGTAGAGGAAGTCATGTATACATCACATAACGATCAAAACATTTGACTATCACTTAAAGTCTACTGTATTTCCTTGTAACTACAATAAGATAATGTTTATCTTGAAGTAGATAGAGCAATAAGTGTTTGTACAAGAGTAGAGAAAGTCATGTATACATCACATAACGACCAAAACATTTGACTATCACTTAAAGTCTACTGTATTCCCTTGTAACTACAATAAGATAATGTTTATCTTGAAGTAGATAGAGAACGTGAAGTAGGGGCAAGTGGTAGGGAAGGTTTATGGTCATGTACCTATGTGTCCATGACCACATGGTGCTCTGTGATGACCCACTTACATCTGTTACTGCGTAGCTGCTCTCGACTCCCCAGGGCCAACAGCTGCAAAACATCCTTACCATCGTCCATGCATGTAACATTCTTAATTTACATCATCAATATTTCTCAATTCTTTTGTTCAAAATTTATTGTTAGAATTATTTATTGTAATTACAGAATCAATATTTTTATTTAGGATCCTGTGGGAACGTCTAGAGGACAGTGACGTATTC